>JACEGR010004549.1:0-85902 GCA_014170235.1 Listronotus bonariensis
CAATAAAATAAAAAATAAGGTCTAAACATAATACAGAATACATACTACAAGAAACTTTAGAAAAACCGTAAATAAAATTTAAAAACAATAAATTATAAATAATTTCAATATAAAATTTTAAAAATATTATTGAAATAATATGGCTTGCACTTATATTGCCATAAAAGCGGCAATTAAATATATAGTGAAAAAAAATAACATTTCTCGCCTGAATACCATAAAAAGTTTACTTTAGGAACTTGATAACATTTTTAAAAATAGTTAAATAGTAACAAATAATAAAAAATAATACTGACACACGACTTAACACCAATGATCATTTTTCCAAACTTTACTCTGACACATACTTATAGGATGATAAATTAACATATCCAATGTTTCCTTTACAGATTTCGATCTTATATTTAAAGACTTGGGGCAAAAATCGGATAAGTCCATATTTCAAAACAGTTGGCAATTTAAAGAAAACTGTATAGCATTAAAAAGCACAATTATTATAACCAATTGTTTTTAGTATTTACAGTTCTTATAGACTCTACTCTGTGGTTTATTGTATATAGTCTTTATAAAAAACAAGGGTGACTGAATTTTTTAAAAATTTGGACTTTTTCGAGTTTTTATCTAAATGAGACACAACTAGTTATAAAAATACATTTTTTAAAATAAATAGGTACACATTTAAATGGTTATCGCATAAAAAAGGGTCTGAGCCATTGGCGGGTTATTCCGAATGTCCGATATTTCTAAGATATTAGTATCTTTGTTTTTAATATTATCAGCTTTTGAAACATATTTCTGTACTTAAACCATAGGAGGTTGTACTTTATTTCTTTGAATTTAACGTAATTGTCGTAATACAATTTTGTCAGAAAAATATCAACTATGCGCGCTGTAGAAGTACACGAAACTGTAGCTAAGTCGTTATTAATTTTTATGTATGTACCCGATGACAGATTTCTTTGACAAAATAAATCACATATTTTTATAGGTTTGGATTCGGTAATGCGCCTGCAATAAATATATTTAAGCGCTATCTTCGTTATTAATTTCTTTAAAAAATTACAATGTGATGTTACTAACATAATTACTTCCTTACATAGTGGAATAGGGACTCCCTTAATAAGGATAGTGCAGCGTAGAATCCAGGAGGTGGCCCGGTGGGGATATTCCCTCCACGGAGCAAAAAACCTTCCGAAAAATTAATTAAATTAAGTAAGTGGGAATACTTTTTTATCAATTATATCATAAAAAATATGAGATGACTACTGCTTTAACATTTTTTTAGCTCTATGATATTTTTTATCTATTATAGACCCATCAAATTACATGGGATTTATTACCAAATGCGTGGTTCATTAACAAAACTCACGGATGTAAGTCAAAATATGTATATATCTATTAACAAAATACCGTACATATACTATTACAGAACTAGAGATTATTCTAGAGTACTAGAGTTGCTAAAAACGGATACAACACTACTAAGAGCGTATACCATCCATGGTAAATATTCAATTATTAATTGAATTTATCTCAGATTCTAAGTGGTCAATCAACTTAAAATTATAATGGTAAATGTATTTTATTGTTTTTAAAACGTAAACAAAAATATAGAATTTTCTGACGGATCTCCTATACCACGACAACTATCTTAAAGGAAAAAAACTGCTGCATATTTGTATTTGGTAATGACAAAATGCTCCTAGTTTTTTTTTTTTAGAAAATTAGCTATAAGCCGGAAGAACCGTTAACCGTTTAGTTTATATTAGAAAGCTATAAATAGGGGATTAAAATGTTCGGTAAAGACCGTAATAATATCCTAAGTAATATTAACAAGGCATTTTTTTCTTTTGGATTTCAACAAATAGAACTATTAGACTACTTACTCATCTGTTAGTTGGCAGCACATTTTTCTCGCGTGGTATATCCACGCCATAGATAATTAAAATGTTAAGTAAAAAAATCACACCATTTTGGACTTGTCCGCTTTTGCTCCAAATCATGTCGTCGACTATGTCCAAAATTCTCATAGCGACGTTAATATGTTTTGGACTTGTCCGGTTTTTGCCCGAAAATATGTCGTTAGCATTTTTTAAAATTCTGAGAGCGACGTTAATATGCTTCGGACTTGTACGATTTTTATACCAATGTAAATGCTTTCCTTTAAAGAATACGACTACGTAAAAATGTCATTTTCGACCAAAAATGGACCGGTTTTATTATTACCAGCTTGTGTGTTCAAATCATTACACTGCCTTTAAGTTGCTTCGCAAATATAACATTTTGAGGATGAAGTTCATGCATTGTACACTTTACCATCTACAATGGTAAACATCACAAAGAATGTTGCTACCAGATTTTTATTTGGAATTTCACACGGCTTTAACAGTTTAATTTGCTCCTTCGCGTAAGTTATCTTTTGTTATGTCCGTAGATTCCTTAACAAATCTTATACGGATGGGCCTACAAAATCGAGGTGAAGATAGAGTTTGATTTTTCCAAATGACTTTTTTGTTGTAGAAATAGGTTGTACGGGAACCATCGAATTTTAAAATAAATTTGCGTCGGAGTCTGATTCATTTTCTAGCTTCTGTTTAAACTGAGGTTCTTATGAGCCATTAAATCCCAATTTTCTTAACATTTGTGAACTGGTTCGTTTATTTAGTTTTGGTGAGTTCTAATTATTACATCTGTTAAATATTCAATTAATCTCAAAGCCGAGCGATGATAAAAATGGCAATAAAAAATACATATTTAGTAAACCTTTCTAAAGACAAAAATTTAAAAATTAGGTTTTTAAGATGTGTGTGCCACCCAGACAGCCCACAGTCTACCCGGAAGAGGAAGGAGAACCACATATTAAAAAGCCAGATATTAATAGTTTTTTTCTCGTAAACATTGCTACCTCCTATACTGTAAGGTTTCTAAAATGATCATTGAATCCTGTGCAGGATAAAATGCTTTTTTATAATTTTGTATTAAACTATACTTAAACGGACTATTTCATAATGCTTTTTGGTTAAGCCTAAAAAATAAATAAAAAAAAATTGAAAACAAATCCATAAATATTTTATTTACCTGTTTCTACGAACATAGAAAGAGTTAGTAATGGGGATAGATGTTGACATTCAGTTGACTTATCAGTAGATCCAGTTATTGTTTTTAAAACACCTGCAACTTTTCCTTCACCAGTAAATTTTACTTCGGAAGCGAAAAGCAGTTCCCCAAGTTCTACAGTTTTTCTCAGTTCGGCCGTTTTCCTTCTTTCTATGCGGGCACTGGATTCACTAAAGGCTTTTGCTGGTCGTCCTGGAAATTTAGAGCCTTGAATTGTGGTAGTGTAGGTATTTGAAACAACTCGTTTGTCCACGTCTTGTGGTTTTTAATAAAAATATTTAAAGTTTTAAATCTGTCTATTTTTGTTTAAACCGTGCATTAAATTGGGAAATATTATGTTTAAAGTCTTTAAGCTGCTTCTCTGTATAATTTTTACATGCTAACAAAGACCTTTCAGCATACTCAAACTTTTCATTAATGGTTTTATTCTGATACTCTTGCATCATGTTAAAGATTCTACTCCAGGACACCATTTTAAGCCCTTGTTTGTTTAAATGTCAATTTTAAATTTTAAAATTGGTTGTAAATGTACACTAAATTAAACACGTTAAATAATACGTCATACAGATAAAGGTGCACACACACTATCTGCTTCGGGTATCGTAGTTCTTGACTAAGAAAAACGGGTGGTTTTTGTAAAGCAAAAATGATAGTGTCGACAGAGAGTAAGGTAACTAGTTAATCTTTAAACTATGGTAAATACCTAAGCATATTAATGTATATACATAGGTACATTCGTTTTAGTTTTAGATGGAATCATCCCTCCTAAAATTAATAATTACCCAATTAAACAGCACCTACCTTTTTTTAAAACTTTAATTAAAATAATAAAATTTGTCGATTTCATAAAGCTGATAAACTGTAGCGTTCGCAAACGGCTTAATTGCAACTAGCGTTTGGATTAGCTGGACTGGCAAGACACTTTCATTAGTTGCTTTTGCAAGTGCAGGGCAGGGTTTTCAAAGATTTATGAAATTAATCAATAAATGTGTTTTTAACGTTAAAAGATAGAAAAATTATTTTAACAATATTTAAAGTAGGTATACAATTGACAACTAAATTCGAATAAACGTTAAATGTATTTTTATACGGTAAATATAATATATTTTTTTTTGGTAGGAGCCTAGAAATTCGTAGCAATACTATATAACTACGTGTGACAGCATACCAAAAAAAGGTACTAGTTGTATTTTTTAGTGTATTTTTATATATTTTTATTATTTATACAGGATGTTTTAAAAGGGTCAGAACAAAATGCTACCACAAAATTTTTTGTCCAAAATACAACGAACTCACGCAATATACCTTAGTCAAAAGTTGATCCTTTGCAAGATACAGGGTGTCAATTTTTTTATTCTATTTTAGATATTTTTAAATATTTTGTTTTATATAAAACATTTTATACAACATTAAGTATTAAAAGGTTTTTAGAGTGGGGAATCGAAATATGCTAATGTTTTTGTCGTAAAATGTTAAGGAAGTCACCAGCAAACCTTTGCTTAGGTTTAAAGTGTTATAACTGTCGTGTGGTGTATTTAAATTTTATTAATGAATTTTCATTCTCATCTCAAAATACAACGAACTCACGCAATATACCTTAGTCAAAAGTTGATCCTTTGCAAGATATAGGGTGTCAATTTTTTTATTTTATTTTAGATATTTTTAAATATTTTGTTTTATATAAAACATTTTATGCAACATTAGGTATTAAAAGGTTTTTAGAGTGGGGAATCGAAATATGCTAATGTTTTTGTCGTAAAATGTTAAGGAAGTCACCAGCAAACCTTTGCTTAGGTTAAAAGTGTAATAACTGTCGTGTGGTGTATTTAAATTGTATTAATGAAATTTTATTCTCCTTTTTTTACACAAAAAGTTTTACTTAATAAATTTAATAAATATCGCTACGACCAACCGTTTTTAAAATATTGTAGATTTAATATTTTATTTCATACAAAAGTTTTTCATTATATTTTTTCGCGTTTTATTTAGGCCACTTGTTAGTGTCCAAAAGGTATGTACAAAATGCTACCACAATTTTTTGGGTCAAAATACAACGATCTAATGCAATTTATCTGAGTCAAAAGGTTGCTGGTTTGCAGAATACAAGGTGTAAATTTTCCCTGTTTTTTTTGGTCACCCTGTATCTCACAAAAATCAACTTTTTAACTAAGTTAAATTAATTAAATCGTTGTATTTTAACGTAAGAAAATTGTGGTACCAATATGATCAGACCTTTTAGAGAAATTCGGGTTGGGTGGCCTAACTAGAGCGTAAAAAAATGCGAAGAAATGTTTTTATGTGAAATAAAACGTTTAATCTTAAAAACAGTTGCTTGTATCGATAATTATAAAGTATACATTTTTAGTGCTCAATGTGGAAGAATAATAATAATTTATAGGCAAAAAAGTAATGACACTATAAAAAATACAGAGGACTGCAGGTAACTCCCTATATATTTTTCAGCAAAAATATGAGTATCATTCTAAAGTTTGTAAAGCCAGAGTCAGATAAAAAAATAATAATAAATGTTATTCGATTTATTACTATAAAAAACTTCCTTCGCGCAAATTTTGTGAAAAAAGTTTCAATAATAAATAAACTATTTAAAAATAAGTAAAATAAAAAGAAACTTTGAAAGTGGGTTCAAAATTAAAAAAGCAATCCGCTGCTGCACAATAAACCTATTATTAACATGTAAATAATTCTAAACTAACTCAATATAAAACACGAAACAAGGATATTTACTATTGAGCCTTGTAGCATACGCCCCAGCTCCCTAAAGGACTTTTATCTAAACAATATGTGATACCGCTGTCGGTTATTTATTTATGTCATGAAAATTGTAAATTCCGTAAAAATCCTTTACAAAACAAAACAACTGTTAACATTAGAAGTATTCACTGGATACAAAATATTTGGAGCATGCAAATGTTTAAAGATAATATAAAATATGACGCATCAAATAATGTAAAAGTTATTAACACAAAACAAAAGGCAAAAGGTTTTGTTCAAGTTAAAATATTAATTAGAGCATAGTTTTTTTGTTGGTATATTACACCATATTGTAATATTTTTTTACCCAATTCTTTCTTGTACATATATATTTTATTAATTGTTTTATTGTTTGGGTATATGTCTGTACAAAATGCTATCACAAAGCTTTTGTTTTACAAGTAACACTTTGCGTCTGGCTTAATGGCTAACCAACCTAAGACCAAAAAAACTCTTTGGGCTAAAATAAAAGGATAAGGTCTTTATTGAGAGATTTGCGTTTAAGTGATTCAGTGTTTAGTCCAAAAGCTTAAAAAGTTAAGCACATAATTAAAAATTATTTTTTTCTGGCCTAATCACTTGATTTAGCAAAATTTTGCGAAAATAAAATCTTTCAAATGCACTGTTTTTACATAAACTAAGCCGCAAAAAAGTTGTAACATTGAAAACGTGCGTAAAGTCCAGCAGACTGCCCTCCACAATCTACATTAAAATGCAAAATAAATTTAATTGTCTACCTGTAAAATAATACAACTGCCCAATTTTGAGCAAAAAGGTTTTGCCAAAATTATTTAAAAAAACCGAAATAAATTTAAAACCTTGAAACCCTGCATCTTGGTTATTGTCAACTTTTGGACATAGGTTTCAACTAAATCGACTTATTTTGACTTCCGAAGTATGTCATAAAACGTTGTACACGTGTTTTCCGGACACCCTGTATTCGTAACCTTTAACACATTCGCTGCCAGGGCGGACACCGGTGTCTGATGGACAGTTGTTTGAACACGCCATGTCAGACACCGGTGTCTTCTGTATTGACTCATTGATATAGGCCAGCGGGCACCCATATTTGTGCAGTTTTTACCAGTTATAGTCTGCTCTGGCGTAGCTAGATGCGTCAAAACTTGTGGTTTTTTGACAATAATTATTATGTAACTTTTGATAACTGTGTCCGCTGTTGTGTCCGCCATGGCACAGACGAATCAAAACATTTTCTGCACGCCAGAGCGGACACAATTATTTGAATTTAGAAAAGAAAGGAATATGAATACATAAATTTATATTTTTTACAAAAAATACAAAGCTGTTTATAACAAATTATATTTATTTATTATGTATTTTGTTGAAACACTCCAAACAAAAACGTGGTTCATCGGGACATGTCTTGCAAAAGGTGGTAACTTTCCTTACTTTACTTTTTGGAATCTCGTTGCATAGTTTCTTTTGATAACAACCTCTGCAATATTTTCTTCCATTTCGAGAACTGCCGGGAAGTTTATCAAATTCGTGTTTCGCTTTTTTTTTGTAAAGGGTGTGAATCCAAAGACTCTTGATCTACTGGTTTTTCCAAAAGCTTATCGACTACAGCCTCACGAAATTCAAGCAAACTTATCTTTTTTCCGGTAACTTCCTGATATAGGAAATGAGAATTTACTATTGCTGTTCCCAATATAATATCAATACCAACTTTATGATACCACTTGACTGTCTTACGTAAACAAGACCCATAACTGGCAAATTGATCCGAAAGGTCAACTGATGATTTACCTTTATTGTAATCAACGACTACTAGAGGTTTTACTACTTCTTTGCCTCTTATTTCTATTGTCACAGTCTCGTCATAGTGATACGTAGAAAGCATGAGTACATCCCTCTTATCTTTCCATTTTAAAATAGAAATTCCGTTTTCTATTTGCTTGACTGTTATTTCTCCTTTTTTCAACTTTTTTCTGTTATTTCTTTTGGAATCCCTTTCCTGTTAGCCCGCAAGGTGCCTACTAAATGAGTTTTTCTTTGAAGTAACTGATTTGCAAGATCTACACTGGTATAATAGTTATCAGTAATAGCAGCTCGGCCACAATCTAATAGCTTTTCGCTAAGTTCCAAGACGACCTTAGTAGGGACAGAATTATTTTGGTCAGCTTCCTTTCCGGAGTAGATTTTCATGTTCCAAGTATAACCACGTCCTGCGCATAACTTAAAGACTTTTACACCGTACTTGTGTGCTTTATTAGGAATATATTGTTTCATAATTAATCTGCCTCGGAACGGTATCAAACTTTCATCTATGCAGAAAACTCTGCCAGGTGTATAAGCCAATTGACTGTTATATATAAATTTGTCTAATAGAGGTTGTATTTTAAACAATCTGTCATTCGTGAAGTTTGACTGGTTATCCGAGAAATGAAGCATTGATAGTAAAATTTCAAATCGATTTCTTGGCATAGTTTTTCCACAAATTAAATTTTTATATTTAGGATTAGTGCTCCAATAGCGTTCCAAAGTGGGTAATTTCACTAAGCCCATATATCCCATAAGTCCAAAAAATTCTTAATTTCCGATAATGTAGTTGGAGTCCAGGCATGAAACCTGGACGATTTTCCATAATCGGTATCTTCGACTAACCGCTGAGTAGCAAATAAGTTAGTTTGGTCCGTAATCATCGTAAAAATGTCGTCATTTATCAGTAAGTTAAAAAAATCATAAGGTTCTCCATCTTGAAGTAGGGATATTATAGCTTCGTTGATGCAGCTCTTGGGGACATACTCAAAATTATTTTGGTGAATCGAAGCTGGTCCGCCATTAGAAGCATCCTGTAGAGAATGTCGGGAGACTGGACTAGTTAGATCAAATTCACCTTCATTTTCGCTTTCAATATCGCTAGCCAAACTACTGCCAACATCGCTCATGAAAGCTGGTGATAAATGTGCTGTTTGCGGAGAATACTCTAAAAAACCAGGACCACTAATTTCACAATCGTCCGTTGGTGAATAATTTTGTCTCGGGAATCATCAGAATTATGATATGGATCTGAAAACAAGAACCATTCTTCAGTAATAATAACTACGGGATAAAAGTACTAAACGTTTTAATTTCATTCAAATAGTTTAGATTTTACAGCCCAGACAAAGTGGCAGCGGTGTTAATTTTTAATCCTCAAATTTCCAAAAACAATTGAAAATCGACTTATGGAAATTTACTTATGTTGCATTTTTACAAAAACGTCAGTACGGCCCTTATTATAAAATTAATTTCGTCAAACATGGCTAAGAACCATCTCACAATCGTGCTCTTGCAATCAAAAAAGGACCCCGCATTGCATTGACCGTGCATTTACACACACACATATATACCTAAACACCAGCACACACAAACACTATTTAACAGGCGTAACACCACCTCATTTTGCGTCGTGCGTTAAAATAGAATAATATAACATGCTATAATTTTTGGGACTAGATATATTTATACTTACCAGTCATTTCACAGTCACTGTCTGATTCCACGGGGTTATTATTTTGCGCAAGAGACACAATACGTTTTGCTCTACTACTCATTTTCAATACTTTCCAACAAGAAAATACACATAAAAATTAAAAATATTACAATAAAGAAGTACGAAGTGCTCACTCTGCTAAATTTCTATTATAAATGCACTTGGCGTGCGAAATACCACCATCACACCATCTTGACCAATCAGAAGCCATTACTCCTAACCCCCACCACCGATGTCGATCGGTGTCCGCCGATTATATGGTGTCCGCTGAAATGACCGCTATGGCGTATTGAATTATATAAAAGTGTCTGTTTTGTGTGTCCGCTTTGGCGTGATGTGGAGAAAAACATATTTTCCTTCTTGAGGGCCAAGTCAGACACCGGTGTCTGCTAATCCTCTCTTATGGCTGGCGTGGTGTGATTATTCCACAAATTCGACTTGGCAGCGAATGTGTTAAAGAACAAATTAATATTAATTTAATTCATAAAGAACCATTGTTTTTTTATTATTTTATTAGTTTTGCTATTTAGAACAATGCAAAATATTAGGTGGTTTACATTTTTATAATCCCAGGACAAAATGCATTTTTTGAGATACTCAAATACAAGGTGTCGCATTTAAAAAAATGCAGTTTGGATTTCATTCCAAAAATTAAATCATTTATATTTATTTTAGGTACGTCACTGAATTATACGTAAAAAGTTATAAAACTCTTGTATTTAAAGTTTATTTCTGTCTCCATAATTGTCCGAGAAATACGACATAATAAAAATTGACGAATTTTGAGAATCACCCTGTACCTTGTAAACCAATCAAGTGTAGATCTGATTGCGCCATTAAACTAAATACTTCTCTATATTTTTGTATCTCTTACCGTTTAGCCTATTTCCTATAATCCCAAAAAAACACCCTGCACATTGTTCATTAAAAAATAAAAAAGCGTATTTTTTTTATCGGGCATTAGACACTTAACAATTTTTTCTCTAATTTAGTAAAAATTAAAACAGGAATAAGAATCAGCCAAAGCGAACATTTTTTTCCAAATTAAAAGAAAAAAACGCCTTCCTGACATATTTTTTTCTTGTTTTTAAATTTAAATTCTTGATATTTTTAAATAAACAGTAACTTACTGTTGTTTGCGATACATAGTTTTTGTAATTCATTTTTAATTCCATGTAAATTAAATATTTGTTAAGTGGAAAAAAATGGCCCGTTTGGTAAGTATGTAGATCATATTTATTAGGGCTTTTAGAAAAAAGTATTAATTTTATACATTTGTTGATTACTTCTAAGTGAAACTTGCTTTTTAATTTTGATAAAATGTGCATTTTAATTACTCGTTTTAGCTTATTTAAAACAAAAATTAAATCTGTTTCAAGCTTTTAAATGAATAATTTATTTTAAAATCTGTTTTCGTAATCAAAACACAGCCTTTTTACGTATCTCTTTAAGCATAAACTGAATTTTAATGTTTGCCTTTTGAAAAGTCATATACACTCTTTAATTCTGTAGGCACCCTAAAAATCTAAAAACAAATACGTTCTATGAAACCAGATAACCGTAAGCAAGTCTCGAATTTTAAATTATAACATTTGCCGTGCCGTCAAGAATTTTTAATTTATGTTTAGGTTAATAATTACAAATATGACACTGGCATCATTAAAAATTAAGGTTCTAGAACACTTTAGACGGCCGCGCTCAATGCTGCACCGGTGGGTTTGGCAGCGTCGATAACCGGAGTTAAGCAACGTGGAGCGCGGCCATAACTGGGATGGGTGACCGCCGGTAGCACCCGGTGCTCTGCTTAGGGGTGAACGTACGGACCATTGACAAGAGAATATAGTGGGAAATAGATAGGTAACTTCTATTACTTTATTGAAACCTGTTTACAGCGCCTCTGGTACCCTTAGTAGCAATTAAAAAATTTTAAAGCGGGAAATTTAAACTGCTACTTTTATAATTTACTTTCAAACAACACCAAGCACGGCTCCTGGATATAAAATTGAAGAAGAACGAGGGTAGTCGCTTATTAAGTTTTGAACTTATCTGTAATTAACATATATTTTTTCATACTGGATGTGAATAGTAAATGGAAACTCGCCTATAACTTTTTTCTAGATAGGTTAATGGAAAAACGCTCGGAACTGATTTAACTCTTTTGACAAAAGACCTTTTTATACAGATTAGCGTAAAAAACGGGGTACCTAAAAAAGACAAAGTGAATTAAAGTGCTTTAATAAAAATTATATTTTAGGTCTTTTCCAACCAGTTGATTTTTCAACAATATTTTTATTTAATAATAAAAAAGGGAAACGTAATAAGCTTTTTTGCAAAATAATTATTTAAATAAACACTTTTAAAATACACATTTACAGAACTAATTATTAGAGCTCCAAAAACAAAATACGGTTATTTCTTTACTCATAAAAAAATTGTCAATAACATTTTAAAACAGCAAATAGAGCAAGGAAGAATAATTTAGGTATATTTAAACGAACTTTAAATATATTTTCTTAATGGTGTTTATATTCAATGTTCTATGTTATTTTAAGAATAAAACAGATATATAGCTAACAAATTCTAGTTAATTTAAAATGCAACAAATGACTGTATGGCAGCAAATAAAAAAAAAATGAGTCAGCAACTTTATCTTTCTGTGCATTTTTTCATTTCATTGCCTTTTTTGAAATATTTCTGGTCCATTTTGTATTTTCTGCCAGCATAAATTTTAATTTTATCTGAAGAGCCTTCTACTTGCTCTTTTTTTTTTAAATATTATAACTATTTTTTATTGGATGGTCTTCTTGTTGAGTACACGCCTGGAAAGAATGGGACCGCTGCGGTCCTGGTCCCGGGGTATACGGGCTGACCCTGTTCAGCCCTATTGACCCCTATGAACTGGCCGATCGCCTGAAACAAAATAAAAGAAAAACCCCCAAAAACCCAAAAATTTCTAATTAAAAACGACGTTTCGGTGGCAAGTCTGCCACCGTTGTCAAGTTAAAAAATTAAGTTAAAAAATAAAAATAAAATATTAACTAATATTTAAATTAGAAATGATTAAAATTTAGATTATTTTTATATCTCAAACTGAAAATAGTTTGACATATATTTCCAGGCGTGTACTCAACAAGAAGACCATCCAATAAATGAATCCGCCTAACCAATATAGAGCATATCTCCAATTCAACTATTTTTTATTCAAATTTGCAAGTTAATTTTGGTAACATAATTTATTATTTGACGTCATGGCTGTTACAGAGAAAAAATGATTATTTTTAAAAGTGTTTTTAAAAGTTTACTTACATCTAAACTATTAAATATTTTGGGTTAAATACTACCAATGAGAAAAATACACTTCTAAAAAAGTAATTTAAATGAGTAGACGGCCTTTGCAGAATATGCTCTGGCTTGAATTACAAAATACTCTGGCCTTGTTCTATTACGTTCTATAAGGTCCATTCGACAATGCTGACATAATTTTATGGTGTGTAACACCTTTTTAGTAAGAAAACCTGCAACACATCTTAACTTTCATTTTGTTAGTAGAGTGGTGTAGCTTGGTTTATATTCAGGAACACTTATCTCAGAAAAAGGTATCAAAGACTTAGGAATTGATTAGTCAGAAGTTAACAAATGCTTTAGGTCGTCCAGTGCTTTAAGATCATGTCATTTTCACAGTTAGATGATTTGGAATGGGTAGTTGAATAGTTGTTAATTATTAAAACTTTTAAATGAGTTGGCAAAAACTTAAAGGCATGTTCCATATTAGTTAGGCGGATTCATTTATTGAATGGTCTTTTCATTGGGTACACGCCAAAAATCCAGAAAGAATGGGACCGCTTCGGTCGTGGTGCCGGGGTATAGCGAGCTAACCCTGCTTAGCCCTATTGATCCCTATAAACTGGCCGATCGCTTGAAACAAAATAAAGACAACACTTCCCAAAAAAAAAACAAAAATTCAAATTAAAAATCGACGTTTAGGTGGCAAGTCTGCTATCGTTGTCAAGATAAAATTAGGTTAAAAAATTAAATTAAAATTTACCTATTATTTTATTAAAAAATGTCTAGAATTTTATTGCTTTAAGTTAGAAATATTTTGAAAATATTTTGACATTTGTGTCAAGAGTGACATAAATTACTGGTGTATTTTTTATTTAGAATACAAAAAAGGTGAAGAGGTGAAGAGCTGATTTTTAGTTTTCCTGAAGATACCTCAGTATTAAGCAAAGGTAAGGTGTTATTTAAATTAACTGAAATTTAGGCTACACAATTATCTTTATTTAGTAATATATATGCTCTTTCTTTGATTTTGCGTTTTTTATAACAAGTTTGCTTTGCTAAAATACTCGATGCATCCCAGTTTATTCTATGATTATTATCAAATGCGTGTTGACATATTTTTGATTTATAAAATTCTGTTGTTTTTAATGTATGATCTGTATTTACAACACAAAAATTGTAAACCCTCTTTCTTAAACTGGTCCCACAGATATGATAATCCCTTTAATGTGGGGATCCTATTTTTCAATGAAGGTGGCGGAATTTTTTTCTTTTTATTATAAAAACTGTTATACTTTCAAAGACTGTTATTACCATATGCCAAAATTCCTGATATAAAGATTTTGCTGTTTAAACTGCACATGTTAATTTTTTGCATGCTTTATTTTTACTGAAGCGCCATTAAGACTATAAAACACCTTATCCATAAAAATAGTTAATTATGCTGTTCTCTCAGTCTCTTTAAGCATTCCTTTCAAACTGCCAGAACTAATAGCTATCCTTTTCATTACAGCTGCAACATTATTACTGAATACTTGCGCAGCAAGTAAAAATCTTTTCAGTGTTATTTATGGGATCCAGATTAAGATTTTTACAAAGTTTATAATCATCATCTTCGGTGCATTCAATATCATACAGTGTTCTAATATGATCCCAACTAGCAATCTCTGTTTGATTTTTTTACTATTTAAAGCGTACCATATTTTAATAAAAGTTGTTACTAATCCCCTTTAATAAATATGGAGGATCATAGAGTGGGACTTTTTCTTCTTCGCCGATAAGAACGCCAAAGCTATTATTTTCTTCTTTTTGCAGATAATGTTTCTTTGTCTCCCCATGACAGTTTATTTATGGCAGCAACATTATATTAGGAGTTCCCTGGTCACAAATAATAGATTTAACTTTTAATCCAGCTTCTTGACAAGATTTTACAACTTGTTTTATAGTTTTTGCAAGTATGTCTATTTTTATTTCCCTTCATTAAAATAGTAAGTATATGGTTGCATTTATTTCTCACAAATTTTCCGCAAAATAAAAACCATTACTTTGTCGGTCATTAGAGGTTTTTCCTTTCGTCCCATTATCTTAAAAACCTTCAATGATATCATTTCCCTTATTATATTGTGAGTGAGGGGGCTATCGACATTTCATTAAAAATTAAACTAAAATATTTGTATTTTTTTATTCATTTTTACTGTTGTACATTGTTGAAAAGCTTATTAGGCCATTAATAATGTTATAGCCTACTTTGGTTTCCATTTAAAAAAATGCAAGTTTTGTGCCCTGTAAAGTGTAAATATAAAACTTGTAAATAATTATCTTTTAAATAGAAAAGTTAAATCCGATATTTATTGTAGTACTCCGTTGTTAAGTTTTTAGTGAAAACCATAGTTTGCTGTCATTTTTAAAAATACTTTTTATAAGCTTTTTAACGATGTATACCAAGATATACTTAAAAAACGTAGTTTTATACATTTTATTTTTAACTTTGTTTTTATGTCGTCCAGCCCTAAACAACTAAATCCACTATCCAGGTTACACAGGTTTTCAAGTTTTATTGACAATAAATTGTCTTTTTATCCTATCCAGGTTACACAGGTTTTCTATTAACACTTGTTATCCATAACGAATATTAATTTAGCTATAGAGGAAAAACAATTAAAAAAATATATCTAGAAAGCCATGATGTTTTGGTCGGAACAAAAAGTGATTTAAACTAAGCGCTAAAAACTACATTTTTTTCCCAATTTAACCGTCTCTCTAGCTGCAACGGTCTCTGAAATTTCTGTATTAAACATCGAAAAAAACTTACCCTGTATTTGAAACTGTATTAAAACTAATTTGAAATGGGCATGTCACACAATAATGATTTTAAATTAAAAAATAGCGGATTTCTTTTAGGAAAATAATTATTATTTTTGGTTCGCAAACGTTATTTTTGAGAAATAAATTTAAAGAAGTCAAAAACGCTTACACTTAGACACTAGGGACTAATACACAAAAATGCCTTAGAATTAAGTATAGATGGATTCCATTAAAAAAATATAATATGTGGTAGCTTATAAACAGACTACTACATCAAATATCGGATAACACTTTTATATTAAGAAGAATTTTATCTACAGGTTTTCTTTTTAGACTTTTTTCTATTTCGAATATTAACTAAGTTATAGGGAACAAACAATTTTTGAAAAAACGGTTTTTCCAAAATATGTAGTAAGCCATGATTTTTTGGTCAAAACAAAAGTTATTTAAACTATGCTCTGAAAACTACAATTCTTTCCCCATTTAACCGTCTTTGCAGCTACGGTGGTTTCTAGATTCCTGTACTTAACATCGAAAAATCACCATGTTATTAAAACTCTATTAAAATTCAGTTAGAGTGGGTTATGTCACACAATAATATGATTTTAAATTAAAAATAACGGATTTCTTTTGGAAAAAAATATATTATAATTATTATTTTTGGTTCGCAAACGTCATTTTTGACAAATAAATTTAAATATTTTAAAAACGCCTACACTTACACACTAGAGTATAATACACAAAAAAATCTTAAAATTTTGTACAGAACTTAAAAATGTCAAATCATTTAAATTTAACAAGCTTATAAGCAGTTCAGGTAATACAGAAAGTTGCAGAAAAGGGAGATATTTACCATATAAAAATCGAACACTTAAACCAAGATCTTTTAGGACACAAGGATACCCACCGTGAATAACTCTGTACATATGTGTGAGTACAGTTGCAACAAAACTGTGTATTTATATACAAATATTTGAAAGCTTTAATGGAAGTTTTAAATAGGCTTTTATATTAGCAATACCATTTGCATGTGGATAAATTAAATGACTATTGCTTGGCAAATATTAGACAAATTTGTAACACTATTTGCTGTTCAACATACAGGGTAAGTCAGCAGTCCGATAAAGCTCATTTACTGTTATCTATAGAACTTAAAAAATTTCTTTTTCGTAGGTAATAATTATTATAGCAAGGCATACAAGTAATGTCTTTATACGTGTTATATAAAAATCTCGTTTAACGATGTACTATGTTTGGGCTAAACACCAAATTTAAAATAATTTTGAGTATTCAAGGTTGTTTCCCAAAGCGTTATAAAGTTATCTTTTTATTCTTTTGTTTTTTCTTTTATTTTTTTAATGGTACGTTGTCGGTTTTGGGCAACGGCACGCGGTGTTCTGTTTGAGGGTGAACGAACGGACCGAGCAACAACCATCCAACTTATGTAATGAATGGTGTGTGAATGAGAAGGAGTAGGAGTCAAGGTACAATAAGCCTTCAGGCTGCAATGCACCACCTAGGGGGCGGTCATCGGATGAGATAACCACGAAGAAACGAAAGAAAAAAAAATGGATAACCCTATATTTTCTTTTTCAAACTTTTATTTATGATTTTATTTTTACGTCCTTACACTTTTAAGGTTTAAGTCACAAACTTAAAATTTAGGAAATATAGTATTTTCCTTGAAAAACAGACAATTCGGGATATTTTAATAACCCTACCATTTTTATTTTTTTCTAATATTATTTGAAGTTTTCTAGACAGGCAATTTGCAATTAGTTTATATTTTTACATTTTTATTCGTTATTTTTGGTTTTGTTTTGCATCTTTATTAAGTAAAATCATACAATTAAACCAAATAAATAAATATATATTTATTAATTAATATATGCAGTGTGTTTCCTAATTGCGGTAAGAAAATTTAAGGGCGATTTCCTATATTTTATGAAAAAAGTTCATATAAACATGGGTCCTCACTTTTTTGTTCCTAAGATACAGGGTGTTACACTTTTCAAACAAACTAAAAATTTTTAAAACACTTTTTTAGTAAAAGTTGTTGGACTAAATATCAACGTTATTTAATTAAATATTTGTTGTTACATAATTGCTAATAGAAAGTTACACTTGATTTAAAAAAATGTTTCAATGTTTCTCATATGGTCAGGAAATATGCAGTTTGACGGATTTTATTTTTTATGGAAAACCAAGCCAGTTACTTTATAATATTAAAAACAAAAAGTTGTATTTTAAAGTGTTTTATCCGAAAAACCTATAAAAGTTACCAAAAATCAGTGTACAGTTAATATTAATTAATTAATAGTTAATTTATTTATAATTGTTACCTTTACAACATGTTAATTGCATAAACCAATGATCAGCGGTAAAATAGCTTAGTTGGTTGGGTAGCAGCTCGATTTTATTCAATTAAATATGGTAAACATAATTTTGCTTATAGACAAGGGAACATAAAATAAAAAAAATGGTACCCTGTGCGGGATACGAGCCCAGAGTGTCGACAAGGAATGCAGTTCTAAATACTGCTACCTAAAAACTAGGCTATTTCACCGATGATCATTGGTTTATGCAATTAACATGTAAAGGTAACAATTATAAATAAATTAACAATCAATTAATTAATTATTATTAATTCTAGCAGACCTATGCTCGCAGATGTTGTTCACTTGCATTCACTACATTAGAATCTGCATAGAAAATATTATTTCATTTAATGAACAGATGAGGGTATATTTTTTTAATGCCGGATCTTAGACTATTAACGATTTGTACGAATTAATTTTGGAGGATGTTAGAAGTAATTTTAATTAGCTTTTTATAACTTTTTTCTTGCTCGATTGCCGAAACCAAGCTTCAAAACAGTTATACTACGACCAGAAATATTATAAGGTCCTAAATAAATATTATAAGGTCATAAATAAATATTATCTAAAGACCGTCTTTACTACCCATTGTTCAAGGTAACACATAGCATTATAGGCAATAAAATTTCGTCTAAATTGACTACGTTTCACAGTGCGAAAAAATATAGGGAGATTGGGACAAAAATAAATGTCAGTTGGTCTTTCTAAAATGTTTTTTGTAGGTATATGTTATAAAACAGAGTCAAACGATAGGATTAAGTGCAAGTTAAAATTTATAGCCACAAACTAAACCCAAAAATGAATATAATGTTGCCTGCAAATTTAAATAAATAAATGCACACAAGCGCACTTAAAAGCCACAAAACCGGTACCCCGTGCCCTCCGTCCGCGGTCTGACCGTCGGTCATTAGCTACCGTACTCCGAACAAGAAGCAGGAAACGGAAAACACAGACGGTGTCAAAATCCTTTCCGATAATGCGGATAGTCTGTTTGACGTCTGCGCGTCAAACCTCGGGTATGACTGGTATCCAAGCGCACAAAACACATTTTTTGCCCATAAAAAGTAACTTTTGTTTTGCGCAGGTAATAATATTGGCAATCCATCGTGATCAGTGATCGGAATTTACTCTGAAATACTGCACAAACTTGTCTTCATTGTCTATCAAATGCCGATACAGCGTGTAATATTCCCCTTCATTTTTTACTTGTTTTTAAATATGGATTGACCCACATTCTTCTTTCTTTTGTGTGTGTTTTTTCACATTTTTGGAATCTTCCTCCAAAAAAATAACTATCACAGCTAATTCTTTAGTAAAAAAAATTAAACATTTTTCATTTACAATATGTTGCATTAACGTCTGAAAAATAGACCGAAGCAGACCTGTACAGTAGGAGAGAGTGGAAGCCAAACGTATATTGAACCGATAATGTATCGATAGTATGAAGATGACGAAATTATATTGGACCGAGAACAAACTGAGGCCGAAGCGAGATCGTACCGATAGTATGAATCGGGCCTTTGTAAAATAAGTTGTTGTTTATAAGGTATTGAATAAAAATGTTTTTATTTTACTTAAAACCGCGTTACTTTTTAAAGTATAAAATTAAAAAAAACAGAGCACAACTAAAAAAGTTTACCTGTACATTTTCGTCGACATGAAGTCTGGGCGCATGCGTGAGGCTAAGCATCACCGCTGGTGCTTCCAATGCGTCCATTTTTTCTGTCTTAAATGTAGCTGATTATTTTTAAATGTAAATTGCTAAACATTTCAAAAATAGCTCGTATAGGTAGACATTCTTGCGTTTTGGCTTTTGGAGACGTAACTATAACTAGTTTGTCCAAGGTTACAGGGTACAAACTAGAGATGATTACGAATCCAAATGAAAAAAAAAAAATAAAATTTAGCAAAAACTTCTTGTGTTTGAGATATACATTAATTAACAAAAAAATAAAACCTCTGTTGAGCTGTAGCTCCAAAATCTTCCACCTCATAAATAAAACTATTTATTCTGGCATAAATGAAGAATCTGTTACGTTAAGTCTTTTTAGGAACATTTTTAAACGACTTCAAAATACCTCTATTTCGTTCATACATACTTCGGGATCTCCAAAGTATTATAAATGGTTGAGAGACCGATCAATGTATCCCATAGTATTTAAACTTCTGTATGCCCGCCATTTATTAGTCCAAATTGTTGATCCTTGGGTCACCAATTGTTAAATTTTTATCAAAATTATGATATCTGCAGTTCTGTTAGGTATATATTAAACCAAACCTCTTTTGACGTAACAGCAGTTATTCCGATAATCCATTTTTGTAGCACACGCCTTTCTCTATAATATTTTCATTTTGTTATAATGGATTTATCAACTTTCATTACATGTCCTGGACCTCCCATAACAAAAACATCAGCCTGTTCTGGCTGCAGCAATTTTTAGCTTCTTATGTATCTTAAAAACCGGTAATCCATTTCCTGGCTTACACTTAGTGCTTACGCTGCGCAACCGGACCGAATATCACAAGCCCATAGCCAATATAATTTAATAATTGTATTCGCACGGAAACTGTGGATTGTTTTAAAAAACTCCCAGTAAGAATGGAATAATCCTTATAGCATTTTGAACTGTAAAATATAGTAAATAAAAAAATCATTTCTTTCTTTTTAACGCAATGTTGCCTCAAATTTCTAAGAGACCATCTATACCTTATTTTTAACATCTCACATTCCTGCAAAATTATTACTACATCTTTGTCACTTCTATTAACAACTATTCTTTTTATACAGAACAATAAAAGTGGCTACCGGAAACAAGCTGCAACGTAGCAAAGATATATATCGTGACTAGCATGACATGACCCAAAAAGTTTTCTATACGCATAACAAATTCGTTTTTATGCAAAAATAACAACTATTTGTATTTCTCAGTTATAAAGAAGTTCTTGTAAAATTAGTTGCTTCAAATGTAATTATTTGCTTTTAAGTTAGTATAAATTATTGTAAAATATTGTTCAATTTAAAAGGTACTGCCCCTAATAGCCTAAGAGGTACATTATTGCAGAAAGCAAAAAAAATTGTGGGTGATTTGTATACTAACATTAAAATATTGCGGATAATTTATAAAAAAAACAACAAATTTGTCCTGATCTAAAAATTGCGCTTAAATTTCAGTATAGTTATTTTTTATTTTAAGTAAATATCAAATCCTTTATTTGTCTACCCTTTTAACTATCAAATCCTATGCTAAAAACTTGGGTGATACTGAGCTTATTTAAGTGTTATAGAGTATGTCCACAGATGAACTGTACAATACGACAAATGGACCAAAAATTTAAATGCTCAAAAAAATTGTGTATGGTAACTGCTTTTGCTTCTTAAAAAATAAGATATATGTTGAGAAATTTGTTTTGATTTCTACAGGGGCTCCAAAAACTACAAAAATATGAAAATGGAACAACACAAAACTACATTTATTTTTAATAATTTAGCAAAATGGTAAATTAGCTTCTGACCAGGACAATAAAGCTTTGACCGGTAATTGATTAAAAAAAGGTAAGAAAAAAATATCTAAGGTTGTATTTGAGCGACAACTCTTAAATTGTAAAGAAAATATCAATGTCATATGCACTTCTAGGATTAAAAATATGTTATTGTTTAGATCAGCCAAATGACTGTCTAATCTTAACCTGCACTTATTGGGTAAGGTAAATATAAGCAAGTAAACGCTTTTACTTGTAAGTTTTTAAGCAAATTCTTGCTAGTACGTGAATAATACAAATATTTACTTTCAAAGCAAATCGCTGCCAACGGAAGGTAATACTTCTTTAATAACTATTACCTTAAAATATCAAGTGTTTACTTGTTATAAAGTGAATAAAATTAAAAATAAACTTTACCTCAAAAGTAAATACTTTATTTTTACAAGGTTGGTTTATCGTAAATTTGTGGTACATTTAAGTCGTTTAAGTGATTAAATTATGGCAGCATTTATGCATATTCGCAAAGTTAAACAATATCATGATAGAAGGAATGTTAGTCCAAATAGTGTAAAACGTCTTTTAAGATTTGAAAATGAAAATGTTGATTTAATTACGAACTATTTCTTACCAAATGACACTGAAAGTTGGTGTGGTACTCTTACACCAAGAAAGAAAATGGAAATATTTCTTCGATATATTAGTGATCCCGGTTTTCAAAGTGGTGTTGCAACCGACTTTGGTATTCACAGAATAACAGTTTGTAAGACTGTAGGTTACGTTACAGAAAAAAATATTTTATTAAAAGTATTAAATTCCCTCCGTAACTGGAGCTGTTAATTGTACCCATATCACAATTAAAAAGCATGAGCAGTTGGGGAAAAACTATGTAAATAGGAAAAATATTACTTTAATAAATGTTCAGATGATATATGATGGGATGAAAAGAATCACAAGTATAGATGCACAATGGTCTGGAAGTGTGCATGATAGTACAATTTGGCGACAAAGTGCTATTCAACAAACACTTGCAGGATATAACGGAAATCCTTGTTTGTTAGGGGAAGCGGGTATGGTATATCACCCTGGCTTTTAACACCATTTAGACAACCACAAAACGTATTAGAACAAAGATATAATACTTTACATTCAAAAGAAAGAGTTATAATAGAACTAGTATTTGGCCAATTAAAACAGCGCTTTCCAATACTTGCAAATAGGGTTAGAGTCGCATTAAGAAAAGTACCCAAGTATTAATATGTTGTGCTGTCCTTCATAATATTTCTAAGCACTTTTAGGAAAATTGGGATTTTGTAAACGAAAATATTGAGAATGAAGGACAAAATATCGCTGAAATGTATAAAATTAGCAAGGAAACATTCGAAGCGTTTCGAAATTATTAAAATATGAAATCAGTTGGATCAACTCTAAATAAAAACAATTTGCTACAAAAATAAATAGCTCTTTAAATTAAGTCATATGTCAGCAATGTTTAAAAAAGGAAAAATATTTATTTCAAATAAAAATATTTTATTATTAATTTTTAAATATTTATTTGTAAGGCAACAACAATTAGTTACTTAATTAAAAAAATCTTTTAGTTTATAGTCCCCATTGAGAAAATTATTTATTTGAGTATTATGCTTGCCTTGGTAAACACAGGATTTTCTTTAAAATTTAAAATTGACAAAAATATTTTTCCCAATAAAGTAGTTTTATTGGTTTCTTTCCTGTGGCTAAAATATCAGTTTTTTTATTACCGTACTTTTTATGTTGTTTGGGAGCTTTTTTACCCGATCGGAAGTTACACATTTTCCTGTGTATTTTAAAAATTCGTCTTTTATTCTTTTCCAGGCACTTTCTTTCGCAAAAACCATTTCTGGTAGCATAGACTTGTTTAATACTATTTTATGATTTTGAATCTGCAAGACTCCAACTAACTGGGCCCAGGTATCAGAAACATTTTTTGTATGAGTATTTTCTTCTTCACTGGAAGACATGATGATTAACGCTCTTTTATACTTATACGATCCAAAAACTTACTTAAACACAGATCTGGGTATTTTGGCTTTGACTTTGAAACTAGTTTTGGTACCAAGCAAATTCTTGTAAATAAGACAGGTGGATATGTGATTAAATATTAATCACGTATCCATCAATAAAGTAAAGACTCGCCAGTAATACCTTAACATGAGAATGTAAACGTAAAAACGTACTTTTATTCACTTTATGGCCAAGAATTTTCTTATACCTGAAAGGCAAGACTTTACCTGCAAGTAGATGCTTAAAAGTATTTACTTGTTTTTATTCAACTTACTTATTGTATTTTAGTTGAATATGTTAATATATATGCGTCAAGATCTTTCCAAAGCAATGTAATAAGGTAAACGAAAACAATCGAGCCTATACTTCGTATTTATTTATAACTTTCCTGAATCTTCAATAATATCATCTTATGTTATCTGGTTGATTTTACAAATACGACAAGCTTTTGCTCTCCAAAATACAACAACAACCTTAGCCATTAAATAAACTTCATGGGCAGCAATATTTAAAAAATCACTAATTTGTGTTATCGTTAAATTCGCAGCTTTGTTGGGAATGTAACTTTTCCCATATTGTTACAAAAATGTAATTAGCTTAAAATATTGTAACTACTACTATTGGATTGTAACTTGTACTTTTAATTATTGAATAATACGACCTCACTGTTAATGGCTTCTGTTACTGTTCCAGTTTGGAAAAGAAGCCAATAACATCGTCTTCGTAAAGGAACTGCTTATCTTTTTCCTCTTCCATTCCATAAATCTTGATTACGCGTTGTCGTAAATTTTTCGCAATTTAACTGGCAATAATTTTTGTGACGCAAATTTCGCTGCTCGTACTCCCGTGGAGGTATAATTATTGTCTTTATAAATACTACAGTTTATTGATTTATTTTAACTACGTGTCTTTTACATTTGCCATTAAACAAATTTATTATTTCGTGGGTAAAACACTTACCTTGCTTATTACTATTTTTATTATATACAAAATCACACTTACTATTACTGTAAGCAATAAAATAATATTTAATATTTGAACGTAGCATTGCATATTTTTGTGTATATTTATAAAAATTAGGTTATTTACACCTGTTCCACCAATAACAGAAAAACGTCCTTTAACATGAGTTCTTGAACCCGGATGTTTTAATAAGCAATATTTTATATCTGCCCTTAGTATCATCCGTTGTCATTTTAAGTTTATTTCTGTAAAAGTGTCTTTAATGCTTAATATTAATGCAACCTAAAAAAATATACAAATATGTATAGTTGAATAGTTTATTTTAAAAACAAGCCAACCGACATTTGTGGTGAAAATGAGATTTACAGCGATTTTTAATCGTATTATGTAAACTTATAATTTTATGTGAAAATAGGTTATATTAATTATGCGCCTGCGTGTGTTTAATTTTATGAGAAAAATTGTGCTTGGTGCAGAAACCAGTCAAGCGACAGTTTATATTATGTTTTAAAAGTAAATTTTATGGTTGTTCTTTGGTAACCCTGTATGTTTATTTCACCACACACGTCTTGTTGTAATGAGCATGCCAAAATAGTTCTCTAACTAAGTAAAATAAACCATTTTATTAACCAGAGATACAGGGTAGTAACGTTTAAAAAAAATATTTTTTTACCACTGTATATCTTAAAAGTTAAGACAATTATGACATAGATTTATTTAAACCTTTCTTCTTAAAATTTCCTAAAGATTTACACTCCTAGAGATAAGCATCTAATTCAAAAACGTCCTGTATAGCTTAGACTTGACCATGCTTAAATTAACTTTTACCAAAAATATCTTTTAATGCCAAAGTAGTCTGGGAGCCAGGGCTATTTCGTGGCCGATCAGTGTCCATTAAGTTTCGGAGTGTATTCTTATGGATTTTGACCCGCTGAATTAGAATTTTAAGCTTGCTTTTGTGTCGGAGGTAGAGAAAATTTGTTATAAACAATTTAATTGTTTATAGGGATCTAGCTCCTAAACTAAAAGAGAAGAAGACATTTGTTTAAATAAAATTTGTTTTCTAAACAAAAATCTGCAAAATAACGTTTTATAGACATTGATCTGATTGTTAAAATAGAAGATATCGCAAAATTAGTGCAAAAACATTGCAAAATTAGCAAAAATTACGGCATTTAGGCAAATTTTGACATATAACTCGACTTAAGCTAAGTAAAGTAACTCTGTAATAGCTCAAATTGAAGGTAATATTACTGGCTTCAAAACTAAGTCTACTTTTTAATTAAAATACTATTTATAGCTGCTGAGTTATTGCAATTATAAACGGATATTTTTTAATAAAAAAAACATATACTTTGTTTATAAGATTTTTTACTTACTAAAAGCTTACATTATAGCAAAGCAAGTTACATATTCAAATTTAACGATTTAAGTCGAAGAATTTGGTGTATAATATTAATAATTTAAATATATTTTTAATATGATAAATCAGTTTTAAAGTGCGCGTGTCATTACGCGCCGAACGGCAAAAACCGTATATAATAAGTATAAGTGTACGTAAGGCCATGAATTACAATATTTTCGAAAATGCAATTTTATTTTTAACTAAACTTAATATATACTTATTTTATTTACCTAATTAACTTTTTACATATTTTCTTATTTATTCCTAATTTGATTAAACATTGATATTAATAATGGTATAAGTACAGTATGAAAATACTTTAAGTTTTCGCGCATTTTTTAAATAAGTTTGT
Source organism: Listronotus bonariensis (assembly GCA_014170235.1). Classification (NCBI taxonomy): domain Eukaryota; kingdom Metazoa; phylum Arthropoda; class Insecta; order Coleoptera; family Curculionidae; genus Listronotus; species Listronotus bonariensis. The sequence continues at coordinate 26,091 of JACEGR010004549.1, forward strand.
ACTTGTTTAGTTAGTAGCTGCAACAATTAGTTTTTAATAGACATTTATTCGTTACTTAAATATTTAATATATATTTAGTTTTGTAAAACGCAAACTTAAATTTCCCACCTTTTTTTTAATGTTTTCAATAATTTAGAAAGTACTTGCTAATAAGTATATTTATGCATGCGGTTCTTTGGCATTTATACAGTAGTGTAATACATAACTAGTGTCGAAAGTGATAATAATACATTGTACACGAGTGAAAATGCTGTCGTATGACTCGATAGCCGAGTGCGACAATACCATGAGTGTGAATATCAATTTCTGCACGAGTCATGTACAATATTTTTTAATTATTAAAAAAATAAATAATAAAGAAGAACATATGTAAGAAATAAACTAGGTAAATAAAATAGGTATATATTAATTTTAGTGAAAAATTAAATCGTATCTTCAAAAATATTCAGTAATTCATGGCCTTACATACACTCATATACGGTTTTACCGTTCGGCGCGTAATGACACGCGCATTTTAAAACTGTTTATCATATTAAAAAATATATTTAAATTATACCTATTATACACCAAATCATTCGTCTTGAATCTTACAATTTAAATATGTAACTTGCTTTGCTATAATGTAAGCTTTTAGTAGGTAAAAACCTTATAAACAAATTATATACCTTTTTTTATTAAAAATATTCGTTTATAATTGTAATAACTCGGCTATAAATAATATTTTAAATAAAAATTAGGCTTTGGTTTAAAGCTGCTAATTTTCCCTTTAATTTGAGCTATTTCAGAGTTACGTTACTTAAAATCAAGCCGAGTAATAAGTGAAAATTTGCCTAAATGCCGTAACTTTTGCTAATTTTGCAATGTTTTTGCACTAATTTTGCCATATCTCCGGTTCTAACAATCAGATCACTATCTATAAAACGTTATTTAGTAGATTTTTGTTTAAGGAAGAAATTTTATTTTATTTAAAAATGTCTCTTTTAATTCAGGAGCTAGATCCTTATAAACAATAAAATTGTTTATAACAAATTCCTCCACCTCCGACACAAAAGCAAGTTTGAAATTCGAATTCAGCGGGTTAAAATCCATAAAAATAAACTCTGAAACTCAATGGACACTAATCGGCCACGAAACAGCCCTGGCCCCCAGACTAAATATAATGAATAAGATTTTGTATCTAAAAATTTCACACAGTCACACAAAAAAACAATTTTGTTTGTAATTAGTGTAAGACATCGCAGGTGGTGCCATTAAAAGTTGATAATAAAATTGATAACAAATTCTGATTTCTCACCTCCCAAAACTCCTTTTAGCCAAATACGTATATTTTGACAATACGTCCATTACTAACACAATTATTTATAAAAATCTAAAACCAGAACAAATTTTTAACACCCTGTATGTACGAAATCATCCACTTTTGGACTAAGGTAAGTTGGGTTAGATCGATATGATTTAGTCTCAGTAGTTTGTGGAGCATTTTTTCGCACCTTTTAGAGATAATATATTTTTATTGCAAAAACATGTCAAGTGCAAAAATTTTTCTTTTTACAAAATATAGGTATTACAGTGTTATTACAAAAACCAGTTGTTTTGAGAAGTTATAAAGTACTATTTAATTTTTTGGTCCAAATCTTTATTAATTTTAAAGAAAGAAGGTTTTTGTCGTTTACAAAAAATTTATTAAAGCGCACTTAGTAGGTTTTTAAAATAAACGATTCATTTATCTTCTTAATAATAAAACAAAATATTTTATATTCTTACCTTATGTCCTTATATAGTTATTTAATTTTGTAGAAGGCTTTTAGCAAAACTTCATCCTTTTGAAAAAATGTTGACTTTTTGGCTGATAGCCTACTGATGGTCGTTTCCAATATAAAATTAAGTTTTTCTATGGACTAATATCAACATTATTATCTATAAAAAGGATAGATTTTAGTTTAAAAAAACTAGACCATAGTGTGGATAGTTTAAAAGTTTTTATTTTTTTATTTAATTTGCTAATATTACCTTATCAGTGAATCTCATAACCAGTTTTAAAGGCGCCATTCCGTGAAATTTTTATGTTCTTTATAATGTTGTTTATTTTTTTATTTTTTAAAACTTCTGGTTGCTGCATTTGCAAATTATTTCCTCTGTGGTGCCAATTTCAATATTTGAGTTATTTGAAAAACATTTTAAATATCAATTTTTGTACCTGTACATTTTCGTCGACATGAATTCTGGGCGCATGCCTAAGGCTGAGCATTATCGATGGTGCTTCAAATGCATCCATTTTTTCTGTCTAAAATGAAAAATAATTATTTTTAAATGTAAATTACTAAAAATTACACTAATAACTCGTATAAGTAAATATTATTCGGTTTTGACGTTTTTACAGGTAACCAAAGCAATTTGTACAAGGTTCCAGGGTACAGACTAGTAGAAATACAGTCAATTGACCGTAGAGAGTTTGTAGAAAAATATTAGTAATAATTTTCAGGACTTAAACAAAAAATGAAATTAATTTTCTAGAAACCGACGGAACTCCGATTTTGATGACAGTTGGTATACGGGGGTTTTTGGGTTCTCAAGATATTCATAATTCAAGTTGATATTTTAACTAACCCTATTTTTACTGTATTCCACGTTCTTTATGCACACTGGTTACTCTCTATGAAAAAACAAATACATGGCGGCAAAGCTTACTATTGGAATTTGAAAATTAAAGAATTTAGAAGAAATACAAGCTAAAATGGAGTTTTCTCTTTTTTTAACGTTTGTGGCAAATCATGAAAGTGTATTAAAGCATTTAATAGATTTGGGCATTCCAAGAGAAACGCGTTTATGCCCTAAATGTGAAAAGGTGTGCCTTTTAAATAAAACATCTTTGATGTTTTATTGTAACAAAGAATATCAAAAGACCAACAACAAAAAAAAAATTGTACAAATTCCGAAAAAATTAAAAAGAGGGTACATTTTTTAAATTCCATTTGCCAATTCAGAAGATATGCCAATTTGTGTCATATTTCCTGCTTTTCCTCACCCTAGGATGAAAATTATGCAAAAATACTTAAATTAAGCCTCCAAACAATTGTGGATTAAAGTAATTTCTGTAGGCAAGTAATTATATGAATAATTAATATGTGTAGACACAAATTTTAAATTTTAATTTATTTTTGAAGATATGTTTAAGCTGTCAAAAGAACTCAACAAAACTGGGGGTCAGGGTAAATATATAGCAATTGACGAAGCAGAATTTGGGAAAAGAAAATTTGAAAGGGGGATTATTGAGGATCAATGGGTATCTGGGGGTTTTGAACGGGGCAGCAACACAATCTTTTTGGTACCAGTCCCAAATAGAAACGCAGAGACCTTGATAGAAGTCATTAAAGAATGTATAAACGAGAAGGACACAATTATTTTAGATTGCTGGAAGTCGTATTGAAATATAAACAAAAACAGGCATGGCTTTATATTTTATTTAAACCCTGAACCACAGCTTAAGCTTCGTTGATCCAGGGAGTGGTAAGTCAATAATTTAAGAAAAATTTGATACAAGTAAAATCAATATTTTCTATAAATATATTAGTATATCTTTTTTAGGTGCTCATACTCAGAATACTAAGAGGGTCTGGAGAAAAGTTCGGTCGAATATTCCAGAGAGTATCTCTTTAGGAGGCAACATCCTTATGAAAAGAAAATAAACGATTTTTTAGGGCTCTAACAAATCTTTAGTTTGTTAAATTATTGTAAATTTTTTGTTATTTTGTGTTAATTTTTTGTTTATTTTTTAATAGTTTATATGTCTATTTATTATTATAGGCATTAATGGTTCTACCACTTTGAATAACATAAAATAAAATACAATTTTTGGTAAATATTTATTATAATATTAATTCATATAATTTAGTATTCATTTTTTTTATCGACCTGAACGCCTATCTTCATTTAAATCTTCATATATGTTATGTACAACACATTTGCTAAAATATCGGCTCTTTCTTGTTGTCCCCCTCGGTTTCATTAACCACATAATTGTATAACTCCAGTATTGTTTTGTATTCATTAGTTTTGCACCTTTTATCCGAACCAGAACATTGTAGGCCTGCATGGGATCCTTTATTCCATTTAAAAAAGAAACTTAAAATTTGGATCTTCTCTTTATATGCAAATGTTGTTAATTTTATAGCCGACTTTATAAATTCCGGCCTATACTAAATACTAACAGATTATGTCTTGCACCAGCCATAAAAAATCATCTTAAGTTTTTTATAATTTAGAAAATCCTGCACTAAAATGTACAATACGCTATCCCTTAGTTGGTAATTGGTAATGGTAAATTGGTAAGTTGACATTTTTTCCTCAATATTAAGTACCTATATTTTTAAAACAATTCCAAAAACAAAAAAAAGGTATAAAAGGTCAAATGATTTATAATATAGAAAACAAACATTAGCAACAAATTAAAATTTAATACAAATGTGAAACACAAACAAAAAGGTAAACTAACTAAACAAAACCCTAACTGTACGCTTTGAACTGTAGCGTTCTCTATACATGTTAACATTTACTTTAAAGTAATATTACATTTAAAAAAGTTAAATGGTATTAAAACATTAGCATATTAAAAACCTGTAATACGTGCATATTTAAACTTCTAAATATTTATTAAATAAAAGGTATGCAATATAAAATAGCAAATAATTAGGTAACTCGTTGAAAGTATAGAATTAAAATTTTATGAAAGTATAATTATTTAAACAGTGCATTTTAATTAAAACCAGCTACATCCCATAATGTGGTTATGTGAACACAAAAAAATCCTGAAATACGTAAATTTTTTATTTTTAGTGGGTCACATTTTTTTGTTAAAATTTACTTATTCAAGGTTATCCTCTCTCCTTATCAACAGAAACGTCAAAAGTTTAAACAGGAAAGGGTGACTCTTTCCTGTTTAAGTGGTACATCATTTTAAAGCTCCGGACGAGTACTTTCTAATCCTAGAATATAAATTCAATATCTTTACTTGCTACAAAATGGCGGTACTTTAAAAATTACCCAAATACCTGATTGGGATGACCATATTTCCGAAACTTATAAAGTAAGATGTCCTTAATGTGGAATTTTCTAAGTGCTCTTTTAAAGATCTTTTTACTGATAATATAATATACAGGGTCCTTCATTAAAAAAATATACACTTTTTATCCTATCCTGTATATTGTCACTAGTATTAAAATTTAAAAGATTTTTAAAAGAACTTTAAGAAAATACCACATTAAGTATATCAAACTTTATTAGTTTTGAAAATAGGGCCATCCCACTCAGGCATTTGAGTAATATTTAAATTTTTATTATATTTGCAGTGAAGATATTGACTTTATATTTTAGGATTATAAAGTACGTGTTAGGAGCTGATGATGTACCACTTGACCCCTTTCCCATTTAAACTTTTTGACGTATGTGTTGGTGGGGGAGGGGATAACCGTGAATAAGTAAATTTTGACACAGGATTTTTTATAAGTGTACAAAATAACTAAATTATGGGGGTGGCTTGCTTTAATTGGAATGCACTGTATATAAAAAAGCCGGTGATGGTGTCTTATAGGTACTAAAAAACTACACATTTTACAGTAACAAATTTGGTATTAATATATTGTGGATGTGTTAAATAATCATTTTAACGACGGATCTTTCTTCTAAAATGAACTTATTTAAAATTATTCCCTTTTAAAAATTCGCCATTAATTACGTTATTTGCATTCTTTTAAAACACCAATTGAGAGTTGACAGATGAAATGTCATTATGTATAAGGTTTTTCATGTCGTTATCCTAAATATTAAAAATCCAGACTATCTCCATCCTTGTTACGGCCTTAAGATAATAAAGGACAGAGCATACGGGTGTAGGAATGCGCTTGGTTAGTTGTGGCAAAGAAAATATAAAGAAGGGTTAGTTCTGGTTAGTTAGTTGTGGTTAGCAGGGCTTTTTATATAAATAAAATTAGGTTAGTTTTGGTTAGCAGCGCTAGGTTTCCTTTTTTTACCCACCAAGAACATCTGTTGGTTTTTTAGTTCGTAAGCATATATATGATGATAATATTATTGGTTAATTTTGGTTAATTCTGTTAATTTTGGTTGGTATTTCTTACTTTAGGCTAAATTTCTTCATATGTATTGTTTATATTCCTTTTTACCTTCTTTTACCCACCCAGCACCCCTGTTCGCTCCCCCATCCCGTAACATTCTAGATGGTAATAAAAAATTTATTTATGAATATTCCGCAAATTTTATTTTTTTAATATGATTATAATACACTAAACTATCCATTAAAATTAAAAAATTCAAAAACTCGGTAGTACCTATACGACACCAGACCCAAAAAGCCTTGGACCTTTAAAATACCGCAGTTGGTCCCATACCGGGCACCCACAAGATTACTTTCCGGTTGCTTTTTTTTATTTTTTTATCGATACCAACAAAACTTGGTAATAAGGTATTAAGGTAATTTTTAAAGTGCTGCCATTTTTTAATGGGTAAAGGTATTAACTTTATATTATAGAGTTATGAAGTACTGGTCAGGAGCTTTAAAATGATGTGCTACAAGAACCTCCTTTTCATTAAATTTTTTTAAAGATGGCGCCAAGCCGTCATCTTGAAATTTTTATGAGTCAATTTCACTCTAAAATATAGTATCTATGCATAACTTTCATATCCCAAAATTTACCCATTTTAAATTGATCCGTTCAGAAAATAAAAGGAGGGGGCATTAAAGAAATTCACACTGTAAAATAATTGTTTGTCATACACTGATAAATTATTGATGCTTACATATTTTTAGTGTATACTGTGTCAAAAAAATAAAGCATGATAATATAGATAATTATTTTAAAAAAGTGGTTTAAAATTCAAATTGTTTATTAAAATTTAAAGTTGAAGGTATTCAATTATACATTTAAATTTAAGGTATAGAACTTTTGTGTTATAGATATGTTTACTGTGATATAATACATTAAATTTTATAAACTAAATAAAAAATTAAACAGTATGATATTTTTGAGTTTGCTAAAAAGTAATACCTAACAATAGTAAGGTGCAATGAAGCAGTCTAAACGTAAGCTGTTACTCTTTAATAAAAAAGGAAAAAGAAGTATGTCATCTTGGATAGCAAAACGTAAGACTTTTGTTAAGGGATCAAGAGATATCAATGGAAAAAAATACATTATGGTAATGACAGTCATACAGTGTGTTTACGTTGGTTGGCGTCAAATGCGAAACATATTTATATTTAATTTTAGGATAAAAGTTATTTCTTATAAAAAGTTCTGCATGATCCAAAACCTAAAATACAAATATCAAATTTTAAATTGTGACAGTCATCTACGAGGTTAGGCCAAAATTGTAATTTTAGCTTAAGAGTGAAGAACCTGTTTTTTGCTATTATCAAAAATTGTTATTAGGAAAGGATATTAGGAATTAAAGATTACTTTAAAATAAGCAATTTTGTTTATTTAAAAAAAAAAGAAAAAATATTAGAATTTTTTTCCGCGATAATGGTGAAAATTTAGCTTTGTCCATTAGTTTAGTACATCTCATTATCAGATGCTGACTTGGTAGTAATGGGATCGCCTCGGAAGTATGAGCTCTCAAATGAAAAAATAAGTTTGTAAATCCGTCCACACACGCCGGGGTATTCGCGTAACCTAACCATAAAAAAATACAGGCGAATTAAAAACCTTTGAAATCTTTTTGAAGTCGGTTAAAATGTATTAATTAATTAAATTTTAAGTTTATTATAATTATTAATATTATTATTTTATAAATACAAAAATTTCTGCTTCGGATTATTCTCGTTTACCACGCGATAATTGGGGAGTGTCTTCTTAAAAGGGGTTATAATCAATTTTTTGTTGTTTAATATGTCCCACATAATCCTATTTTTATATTAAAATACACATTTTTTTCTTATACTGACTCAAAACGGAATGTGGAAGAAAAATAAAAGTAATAGTTCAGTTTAGCGTAAAGAATCTGTGCATTTCAATATAACGAAATATGACTAAACAAGAAACTACAAACAACAATGAAAATTAAATATATCCCTTTTAAAAAGACACTTCCAATTATAAAAAGAGATCGCAGTCATTTACCTGGACCTTCTTCACTGACTAGTTGTACATTAATTTACAGTAGGTAAATATATATATATATATATATAACATTGCACAAAAGTCACTGGCGTACATCTTTTTGGTTACAAATATTTGTTCCGGTGCCGCGGGAGACGCGGTTGGACTTAAAAAAATATAATAACTTTGTGACAAAAAAGTCTTTTACTGCTGGAAATATCACAGTCAAATTTTATATAAATCAGAAAAGGGATTTTTAAAACAATAATACAAAACCGAAGGTTTTAAAAAATATTACACCTTGTATCTTGTTAGCAATGCATTTCCAGATGTACGATCTGATGCCCATCGTCGGGCTGTGGGTGATTTATCGCTTTTTTATAGGTACTTCCATGGCTTCTGCTCTGAAAAATTGTCCAGTATAGTTCCTCCACTCACGGTTCCCAACAGAGAAATTCGTGGTACCGCGCGTATGCATCCCTATACGGTACAACTGGACAGGCCCCGAACTTTCCACTTTGATCGTTCTTTTATCCCTAGAGTTTCTAGATTGTGGAACCTACTACCCGCAGAAATCGTTCCTTCCCCCAAATCTTGAAGTATTTAAGTCCCGTGTCAACAAACTCCCTCTTCCCTCGCTTAAGACACCCACGGAACGTTAGTATTTAGGCTTTTAGCCTTCGTGGTTTGTCCAAAGATAAAAAAAACGTTTATATAACAATTTTTGTTTACTTAAATTAGCTCAGAAAGTCACTCCTAAATTTTCTACGGCAATTAGGAAGCACCCCGCATAAATACGGCGCTCATCATATCGTTATTTTTACTTTACAAGCATTACTTTAAATGGTGGCCATTTTGGTATCCTAATACATCTTTAAAACAGTGTCAATTTTTACGTGACAAAATATACTCCCTCTTACGGACGATTGAACATGCTGAAGCAGCTACCCTTTTGCCACAAAGTTGGTCATTTTCAAAGGAACAAACACTGCAGTAGGCACTTGTATCCTCATAACTTTAATCGGGGGTAGTTAACCCTAGTTCGCCACCTTTTTCGGCAATTCTCGAAATGGGATAAAGTAGTAAGGCTTGCCTATAAGAATATTTATGGTCATTTTATTTGATACTTTGCAATACAGTTTAATACCGCCTATTTGTTATGTTGATTTTGTACTCCAGGCCAATTTTTGTTTACTTGCTAACGGCACATTTTGCGGTTGTTTTTAAACTGCAGGTTTTATATTTAACAAAAAGATACAATAAAAATCATTAAGAGTTCCAATTTTTTTAAGGAAAGCAGATGATACAAAAATTATTGTTGCAAGAAAGCCATAAAAACATTGACATTTATTTAAGTTTTCATGCATTTATGTTGATCTACATTTACAAAATACAGTTACTCCCGAAAGTATTTGGACATATTATGTTTTTAATAATTTTACCCTGGAAGAAATAAAATATTGTGCATTATATTATTTATGAATATTCCTTAAGGACAATTGATTATATGTATAACCCATTTATAAGAAAAACAATACAAACACAATAAAAATTACAAAAGGAATATTTTTAAATATCCTACATATCTCAAAAGCATTTAAATAAATAAAAAAAAATAAAATAAAACACTAATTTTTTGTAACGATTACCTGGTTGAAAAACTTTTTGATTCTATAACACACTTAAGTCTTTTTGGCATAGTTTGAACTAATTTATTAGTCACATCTACAGAAAGTTCATTACATACTTTTAAAACTTTTTTAAATTAAGTCTTGTCTATTTTCTATATTATGTTTTTGAACTTTAGAGTTTGACACATGCCATAAATTTTCTATCGGAATAATATCCGGTGATTGAAGAGGAAATTACAAATGTTTAGGTTTGTTATAGATTAGCCATAATCTATCTATTTTTGATTTATGCTTTGGGTCGTTGTCTTAAAGAAACATATATTTACTAAACCTAAGTTTAAAGCACTTTGAGGTAATTTTCCATCAATGGGGTAGGGGGTCCTACTCCATTAGCTGCAAAACATCCCCAAAACATGACGGAACCGCCTCCTTGTTTTATTGTGGGACTGTAACGATGTCCCAAGTTTGCGCCACACTATTTTTCTCCCATCTGATAAAAATAGGTTTATTCTTGTTTCATGTAAAAATTACACGATTTTAAAACTCGAGTCTTATTTACATATGTACTTCTATGCCAAGGCGATACGTTTCTGCTTCTTGATTTTGATAACATGTGGCTTCTTTCTTGGTATTCGATCAGTTAATTATTTTTTCCAACTACCCTTCTGATTGTTTTTGCTCCAACTGTCTTTTTCAAATTTGTTTCAAAAACAATTTTTAGTGCACTAACGTATATTCTTTATTTTTTCTATCATTATATGTTTGTCCTGAAGTGCCCAAGCAGCAAGCTGACGTCTTATTGACGTCTCTTTTAGTTATTTTTGGTTACATTTGGTCAGCAAAGACGTCATAAGATGACGACAAAATGACGTTAAATTAACCTCCCCAATTCACAGACAAAAGACTTCCCGTTAATGACGTCTTTAAGATCACGAAAAATTGACGCATATACTCTTTTTAAAAGCTAAAATGATACAAAATTTTATTTGAAAATTGAAATAGAAAAAAACTTCTTACTGCTTGCAATTTCCTTGCACTGCAAGGTCGCATCTCTGGGGATACTGTCCAACCTGGAGATGCAGATTTTTACATAAGCCGAAGATATTTCCTTCAAAGCTAATTGAGATCACCAACCGCAGACCGGTCTCGAAATATTTTGGCATATCGGTACGATGTAGGCAATAAAAAGCGAAGATGTTGAATAAGCGTGGTACTTTATTGTCCATTGCGCCATCTATCGGTAGAGTTTTTCCTATTTCAATTTTTTAAAATTATTAGTCTGATGATGATAGCAACAGTGGTTTCTCTTAAATTCATTTTTATGCATGCGCACATTTTAGGTTTATTGTATACCTACTATGTATTATGCTTTTAAAAATGGAATAAAACTGCCGCAATCAATTTTTGTGACATTTTTTGTTTTATCAAGTGAATTTATTGGGTTTCCAAATACTTGTGGGATATAGGATATATTAAAATAAATATTTGGCAATATTTTTTAAATGCTTTGGCATTTGTAATAAATATCTTTATTAGTCATAAAGGAACACTATTCTTTACCATTTCCTGTCCAAATATTTTTAGGACTAACTGTATTTTGGTTATAAAACTTCATTATCCTATAGCCTAAAAATTAAGAAATTTAGTACAACTTTGCAAAAGTGTATTAAAAAAAATATTGCTTATTACAAAAATGTTTTGTAAAAAGTTTTTTTTGCGCATGACACAGACAGAATATAAAGAACGGTGTTACGTACATTTCTACAAATATTTTTTTGATAGAATATTTTGCCCCACTCTCCCCTAATATCAATTTATGGCCAATAATATTTTAACCACATATTAAAATATTTGTTTTAAACAATTGAAGTAACCCCGTAAAATACAATATTTCTGCAAGTGATTGTCGCCTGTCATATTTACACAGCATATTTCATGCTTTAGGCCGTATGTCATGTATTACATTCTGAAATATGTCGATTCTCTTGTACTTCCACTTACTTGTCAGGTGTGTCAATTTTATATAATGGTGAAATTTGTATACATATTTAGGCAAATAAAATAAAAATCAGGGTTTAAAGAATATCATTTATTATGGGGTACATTTGGGGTGTGTTAATTCAAAAAGAAACACATTTTATAAAACAAGGTTTTATGTCAATATTGAAATATCTTTTATTCTTTTAATCAATTTAAATCCCTTAATCGTTTTAAAATGGAACAGGGCTTTGTGAAATATAAATATAAAAGTATGAAATCGATTAAAACAAGACATGTTTACGCTACGTGGAAATCGCTTTTGTGTTAATTCAAATTAGTAGAGTCCAACAGTAATTTATTTTGGTATAAGATACCTGTCCCAATTAAGGCCACGCGTTTTATTGGGCCACTATTATCTATGGGCTTAAATTACAACTTTTAAGCAAAAATACTATTAACTAGTTAAGAAAAATTGCACGAGTAATAATAAATTTACGAGTTTTAATGTTTCCTGACAGGTGGCAATATACTTAGATTAAATTTTTTGCTGGTCGGTTTATAAAATTTAATGCTGCGTCCAGACAACAATTCGCCACGTCACATAGCCCTACATAGCGCGAACGTGGACGGAATTCACTTCGGTTTTTGCATCAAAGGAGCACGCAAATAGGTTTGTTTGTTTGAACGGATGTTTGGCGAATTGTTGCAAGTCTGGACGCGGCTTAAGGTGAGCATTTTTTAAAGTTTAGGTAAAGTCGCTTAAGTTATTTTGTATTTAAATTATTTGCAAGTTTAAAAGGATATTAAGTAAAAGTTTCTTTAGTAAAACATATTTAATTTATTTTTGATATAAAAATTAAGTGTGTTTTTATACACTATAATCCTCATAAAGCCACCAGTCTAACGACATAGTGACTACTATACACTGCCCCTATTAGGATATGTCCTTGGTGGTCAATGTTTTTTTTTTTTAAATTTGCACAAATGTTTTTATGTTTATTTTTATGCATGAGGAATCCTTTGGACAAATTAAAAAGGATAAGTAGCAGTTTATCTGTCCCCGATGTTCAAATTAGTAATACATTTTTTCTGTATTTTTGAAATAAAAGGTTAAAAGTTTTTTAAAAAAAGTTATAAGTAAATTTTTTCTAAAGATTTTAATTTTTAAAGATTTTTTTAAAGAAGTGGATTTATTATAAACAGAGTGATCCAAATAAGGCGACTAACAGTCACTTTCACTTCGAGCTGAAATACATATGTAATATGTCTCATAGAGTGTACTTTTAGCCCATGGCTGACCATTTTGGACCTTTTGTTGCCCAATTTCCAAAAAATGGAATAAAACTACAGGTACGTTTTTAATGGATGGTATTTATTTGGGTACACGCCAAAATAAAATTAAAAGTACTAAAAACCAAAAAAAAATTTAAACAAGTAAACAGATAGTCAAAACATGTTTTGACATTTAATGTCAAAGTTTTCAGAATATCCCAGAAAAACATAAAAATTTTGAATTTTAAAGCCTAAATAATAGTAAGTTTTTATTTTTATTAGTTTTATTCCATTTGTCTTGACAACGGTGGCAGATTTGCCACCCAAACGTCGATTTTTAATTATCTGTTTACTTGTTTAAAATTTTTTTGGTTTTTTAGTACTTTTAATTTTATTTTGGCGTGTACCCAAATAAATACCATCCATTAAATGAATCCGCCAAACTACAGAACATATCTTCAATTCAGGTACGTTTTTGCTAGTTTGTAATAAAAGCGATGTTATTTCCACCGGTTTTATTTTTTCTTATTTATTTAAATTTTGATATCAATAATTATTATATTAATTCAACAAAACCTAACTAAATTTTACTTGACTTTTAAGGCATCGCACAGTGCAACGAACTGTAGACGAAAACCTAATTGTCGGTTTTTGGCATATTTTTAGTCAAATTGATACTAAATTGGCCAAAAAATCATATTCTAAAATCACAGATTTTGTATATCTACGCATTATTAAAACTTATCGCATTAAAATATAAACTAATTTCAGGCAGTATGTTAACAGTTATATCAGTAACGATTTTGTCTAAATTGCAATAATTTTTACTAGGGTGTGGGTGTGGTTTTTATATGGTGGGGGCGACAAATTTAAAAAGAAGTACAAAAAACTACATTGGCCATTTTGTAGCATGTTTAATGTAGACTAGCGAACCCGTGCCCACTTCGTTGGGCGTTAATATCTAAACTTTTTGTTTAATCATAGTAAATTATGTCTATACTCCTGAATAGTGTAGCATTCTAATTGTTAAATAATTTTTAGGATAGGTCTAGTTCTTCCGAAAATTAGCAGCTACAAACAAACCCACAAACAAAGTTACAAACTTTATCTCTTTATATATTGGTAGGTATAGGTTAAGGCTATCATACTTACAATTATGTGCAACACTTCCAAAAACAGATTGTTTTTATTCTGCAAGAGTTACCTAAGGTAACTGTTTTAAATCTTGGGTTTCGACAACAGGGCAAGGGAAAAAATTGTAAGAGAGTAAAGATCAATACCTTTACCATCCAAGATTCTAAGAATCCAAAAGTCATTAGTACAACTCGTTAATTATACAAATTATTTGCAGTTTTTTTATAGAGTATAAAAACCACCTAAATTCCAGTTATAAATAAACATCCCCTTAAGTTTTCTTTTATCCTTTAAAATTAACCAAAATAATAATAATCATAAATTTCTAAATATTAGTTTATTGGGTTAATTCCGTTTGTTTTATTAATTTTTAAATTTTTATTAATCCTTAACAAATACAATGCGGGACAAAAAATATGAGATTCTTAAATGCATCACCCTGTAAAAGATCGTCCAAGGAGCTTAACAAAAATACCACATTTGAGATGTTTTATCTTTATTAATTTTGGATATATTAATTTTGTCCAACAACTCCATAAACTCGCTCACCTAATTAATGGTTTTTGTTTTCCCAATGCTACGTATCGTAATTAACATGGACATAAAAAGTTTGAAAGTAACACGAAACTCTACTATCACAAAAACGTAACCATCAAAAGTTTAGAAAAAGTAGACATATCCAAAATTATTTTTTAGTTTTTCTTATAAAAATAAATACTAATAATAAATATTAGGAAATAAATTTACCCTTATATATATATATATATATATATATATATATATATATATATATATATATATATATATATATATATATATATATATATATAAATATATAAATACAGGTTGGCTAAGGCCACAGTATAAAATTATTTTACTCTATACAGGATGTCTCAAAAAAGTGTGACGTATCAAAGTTATATATTTTTTAAATGGAACACCCTATATTTTATGACGGTTTTAGATTTTACATAAAAAATAATTTAAGTTTAATAATAGTACCAACTGTCTAATTTTATTCGTTTTTGTGATATTTGATTTTTTTTCAAAATGCAGGGGTGCAATTAAATTAATTTTATTTTAACAATATAAACTTCTTAAACTTTAAAATTTGTTACAAGATTAGGAAATAGTCAGCCTTATCATACGTAGATCATTTCGAGATCATAGATTATACAGGGTGATCAAAAAATAATTTAAATTTTTAGAAAGTCAAATAGCAATATCTCTCTTATTTTAAATGGAACACCCTGTATTTTTTGCACCACATGATGACAAACCAAATGCTCTTTCAAATGGTGTATAGGTTGCCTATACCTATCTTTTATACTTTTTAAGTAAATTCCGTTTTAACATATTTTTATTCCAAATGTCTATTTAAATGTAAGTAGGCTGGGATATAGCTATGCCTATTTACTAAGCCGTTATTGCAAAATGTAAATTTGTTGGAAAAAAAGCACAAAATTAAAAGATTTTGTATTATCTGCTACTATTTTTAAAATTCACAGAAAAAAATCATTAATTGCTTATAATGCTACTTCCAATAACACTTATTTCAGCTGAATATGGTAATGATAAAACTTGTGTTTTTAAACAATCCTAATAACGCCTCTGGTCAGTTATGACGACATTCTGTGACCTATAACTCGTTCCTTCCATTATCCATAATCACTAAGTCAAATTTTTTAAAGCAACTATTAAGGTTATCAGATGGTTTCTCCTGGAATATTTTTCAGGATTAACTCTAGACTAAAGTAAACCTTTTTTTACATCCTACCAGTATTATATTATCTTGTTGTTGTAGAAGAAGGGTTTTTATTTAAAATCATTGAAAGTTCATTTTAACTGACTAACATACTAGTAATTAATAAATGGTCGTTGTTATTTTCTTAAGAAATATATTAATGGCTGCTATGTCACAGCCAACTTTATTTTAAATAAACATTTGGACTAAAAATTTGTTAAAACAGATTTTACTAAAAAGCACAAAAGATAGGTATAGGCAACCTATACACCATTTGAAAGAGTATTTTATTTGTCATCATGTAACGTAAAATAATACAGGGTGTTCCATTTAAAATAAGAGAAGGCTATTTGATTCTCTGAAAAATTGAAATTATTTTTTGATCACCCTGTACAATATTTGATCTTGATTTGACCTACGTATGATATGGCAGACTAATCTTGTTACACATTTTAAAGTTTAAAGTGTTAAAAGTGTTAAAGTAAAATAAATTTAATTTTACCTCTGCATTTTTCAAAAAAATCTAATATCACAAAAACGAATAAAATTAGACACTTAGTACTATAACCAAACTTGAGATATTTTATAAAGTAGAATCTAAAATCATCATACAATATAGGTGTTTCATTTAATATAAATATTACAATAAAAATAAAAATATAACTTTGATACGTCACACTTTTTGAGACACCCTGTATAGACTAAAATCATTTTATACTGTGGTCTTATCCGACCTGTATATGTTCCAGTATTTACTTTTTTAAAAACCCAATGGTTATCCAGCTACAGACCGTGTCGAACATGGTGGGCCACCCTGTATATATATATATATATATATATATATATATATATATATATATATATATATATATATATATATATATATATATACATATATATATATATATATATATATATATATATATATATATATATATATATATATATATATATATATATATATATATATATAATTAAAAGGTAAAGTTCTTTGGGCATATGGCTCATCAATGATTGTAAAAATTAATAAATAAAAAATACCCTGTAAGAATTCGGCTACTATGGTTTGTTGTTTAAAAATTACGGAGTCTCCAAAAGAAAATGGAATACCCCGGGCTCGACCAAGACGGTGACACGTGTCACGCAATAAGTTATAGTGTCAGAAATAAATCAAGGAAAATATTTACTATCTTTCAGCTATATTTCCAAAACTATAAAAGATAGGCACATTCATCAAATGTGGTATTTTTCTAAAGCTATTTAAAATGTCTCTTTAATGATGATACAGGGTGTTTTATATAAAAATCCAGTTTACTATTAAACTCCTGAGGATGGCCATATTTCCGAAACTATGAAAGATTGGATATATTACATATGGACTTTTTTAAAGGATTTTAAAAGAACTTTCTAATGCTGATAAAATATACAGGGTGTTACATTTAAAAAGGGGTATTTCGCTGTTTAACTTAGCAACCAGATTGTAAATTGTTTTTTCTAATCTATAGTCTGAAAGAGCGTGAAAAAAGCTACTAGTGTGTTAATTTAAACTAATTCATATTTTGAGTAAAAACGAAGTTACAAATGACAGACACTTACTTTGGATGACTCTGTATATTTTCAAGTAAGAGAAAAAAATATTTTTTTAGTATAAAAGCGTTTAATAATTCACCTTATAATATAGGGGAGATTTAAAATTATTTTAATTTTTTTAAGTTATGATTAGCGATATAAAAAAATGTATTTAACGTTTTAATTGCTTCTTTTATGCTTTTTAATTGGGCATTTTTAAAAAATATATATTTGATTTTTTTGTTATATTCGCGATTTTCAGGCACCCAGTATATCAAAGAACAATTTTTAATATAGCTTTTAGCATTTCAGACAAACCAAAGATTTTTATAAAGATTTTTTTAAATATTAAAAATAAAAATGTTTATATTTTTTTATCTAAAACTTAGTGCAGAGTCTTCAAAAAAAAAAAACCCTAAAGCCGAACATTGTTGCAATAAACTTATTTTTAGAAAAACTAAAAACAATAAATTTTTAATACCCCTGTATCTGTAAACCCCTGTCACATTTCAGGTAGGTATAAAGTAAGGAACTAAAGTTCTCCATAATATCGATAAAAATGACAAATGATTATATATATATATATATATATATATATATATATATATATATATATATATATATATATATATATATATATATATATATATATATATAGGCGCCACATAGTCCCAGTTACTGACGCGCCTTATATAATTCTCTCTCTCTCATAAAATACCCATTTTTTATTTAAATGATAATATGAGACAAAAATAAAAGACAATATTTATTAATTGATTGGGCATTTATTTATTGATAGCTTTTAATTAAATCATCAAATAATTTATTCACAATGACTCACATTACATTTCAAGATGTTTCACAAAGAAAATAAATACATGTGACTCTTAAATAAGAAAAACAAATAAAATAAAATACACAAGTATTACCTAAAATTAAAGAATTACAAGAAATAATCTAAATGTCTACTTGCTGTTAAAAAACATTAACTTAATCGTTAATTAAATGACACCATATTATAAATCTTGCTGAAAAAAAAATATTAAATGTTACCCTTATCGTATCACTGAGCTTAAAACCGTTATGTTTTTTATTAAATTAAATTATTTTGTCCCTCCAAGAGAAAAGTGATATATTTCGAAAAATGCAATTGTTGAGTTATTTTCAAAAGATGAAATAACGTTGATAGAGAATACTTCGCAAATCTTACATAATTTAAACACCCCAAATCCTTAACTAATGCTTATTATTTTTTACGTTCTAACTTAAGGCAAACTTTAGCTACTTAGGATTAAAATTTTAGAATATCCTTTAAAAGGCCTTTAAAAACAAAAATGGCTTTCTTGTTACTGTTACTATTTTTGTTTACATTAAACCAAGTAATTAACATGTAAAAATGAAAACATTACTTTAAAATAGCTTATTGACCATTTTTCATGCAATCTTAGTTTTTTTGAGTTACATATTATTTCACTTTTTCTTCCAGGCTGACAATTTACTTTAAATACCTTACCATATATAGGAATAAAAAGGTCGTTATCTTACCTGCCGCATACACTACATAAATCCGCGTTCTTATTACATGTTCATGTATTTCGTGTAGGTACGCCCATGGGACGAACTAGCAGTCCAGCGTTTATATTTCTTTTATAATCTTCATGTTTTTTACTCCACTTGCATTGATTCTTTGTAAGGTAGATAAAGATACTCCCAAGGTACCAGAAACTCTCTACAATACAGGTAATATTATAGCAAACACATAGCAAAAAAAATTGTAACTTACATTAAATACAGCACTCACAGGTTAAAGAGGTTTGCCTGCTTCTGTCTCCATTTAAAAATATTTTAATAACTTTAAAATAAGAACTTGTTCGGCTTCTGTGTCTCGTTGCGCCATATTTAATAATAACAACAAACAAACACTAATATGTAAAAAAATAGTATAATATTGAAATCACAAAACGGCACTAAACTGTTTTGAACTAACATTCCATGGAAAATTTCAATGTTTGATGTTAGACACGGGGTTACAAACGTCACGCAAAATAGGTTTGTTTTAAGCACTAAACAGATATAGTTTTTTTATTTACTCAACTTTTATAAAGATATATAAAATATATAAAAAATTGGAATGCCTAAAATATCGAAAATCAATAATAACACTAACTGACATTGACTGATTGCTAACGATTTTTCTCCAACATTCGTCGATTTAAACGACATGAAGCGAGAAAAACAATGTATGACGTAACAGTCAACACCTCTGAAAAGCTCTATATCGGTTTTTCGTATTCTAGCTCATCTGAATAACTAAACCTATCTCTGTCATAGGCTTTTGAGGCCGTGGCGGTTATTTCGGAATAAGAAGTTTCTAAGTCGGAGTTCGACTCACTTAAAAGTAATTTTAATGAATCTACACACTTATGAGAAAGTAAGTCCACAGTCGGGGATGATTTGACCAACTCTACTGCCTGTTTAAAAGGCCTCACCCCTAGTGGTGGGGGAAATCCCACCTGCCTCCTGGTAAACCCAGAAGTTTGTTCACCTCCCCAATGGAGTTGTTGATGAAATTAAAAGATGAAGTTGTGCCATTAAGGGTATAATTTTTAAAGATAATAATTTGTTTTAAAAGTTAGTAAAATAATTTTACTTTGGTTTTACTTGCATGCAGTATATTTGTGTATTAATATTTTACTACCTTCTTCTTGGTGGTTTTCAAAAATAATTCTCTGGCATTAAGAAACATTTTTGGTGCCGTTTTGGGCAATTTTCGTAAATCCTGCCCATTAGTAAGCCCATTTATCTGTTTTGCATAATTAAATGCATTTACTTTTATGGAATATGAAAATATAGTTTTCTTTAAATTAGTATTATGGGTGCATGTAGTCAATTCTATTCTATTATTTAATGTTCTTAGAGTGTACTGCAATAATTTTTTTTTGTGCAAGTCCCTAATAAAAATATACTTAATAATTGCTAATGCTAGTTTAATTTTCTCCAAAAAATTGTTATTTACATATTTTAAACTGCGTTTTGCTTTAGTATATTCTTTAAGTCTGATAAATTCCTCATCTTCAAAATCTTCTTTTGTATTATGAGTAGTCAGTAGCAATTTCGATTTTTAATTTTTTTATCAGTTACCTGAAACATATTTTAGTATCTTTGTTTCAATGGGCTTGGTTATACTAGCTAGGTTTAGAGGAACATGACAAAAGTGCTTCTTTTCCTCAGGACTTTCTTCAGAAAGGCCCTTAAATTAAAAATCAACACATAGTATAATTACAGAAAAAAAACAATTTTAGTTAGTTCGGATGATTACCAACATTTACATTTTAACTGAGTCACCCACTGTTAACATGTAATTTTAAAAAAAATGGTTTTATTGTGTATTTTATTTTTGTTGTAATTTTTACAAACAAGTTGGCTAGACTTAACATTATTTTGTTGTTATGGGCTTAAAAGAATCTATAAATGTGATAACAAAAGTACTTACCTGTATAACAAATCTTTGTTAGCTCAACAATATCCGAGTCATCTGCTTCCCAATTTGATCCCATTTAATGACTTGAAGTTAAATTAATAACCAACAAAGATTTGTAATAAGGAGTAAATGCAGATACGGTTGTATTATTACATCTATGACCTCTCTTCCTTATTTGTCCAAAGAAGTTTTCTCGTGGGTCTTGGTTAAAGCTTCTGGGAATCATATAGGTAAAACCTAACCTTTGCATTACTTTAAAAAGTTCAGCAGGTTTTTAAACTTGAAGGGACTTTTATGGAACCATTTTTATGAACTTCCAAGATAATAATTTTTCTACTTGCTTCCTTCCAAAACTCTAAATGAGAAGAGCGTTGTGTTAGTGCTACTTTATACATTTTTTTTGCAGTGCCTTTAAAAGAACTATCATTTAAACTATCAAATAGTTCATCCAAATACTGTAATAATCTTGCTGTATTAACAGCGTTTTTTCCATTTTAATTGTTTCTCCTTCCAGTTCCAGTGACATACCTGAACAAAATTACTTTTAATATTCTTTATATAGTGCATAAAGGTAAGCCAAAAGATATAAAAAATCCATCAAGAATAAATTTAAGGTAAAACAAACACACACTATGTTCTCATAAGCCTCATAGAAAAAAATTGTTTGTAGTAACCAGAAAGGGTTAGGATATTTATTGCATTGCTACTGTATAGCTAAAAACTTGAGTGCAACAGGAGACTTTCATTTTGTTAATCTGATTTGGATTAACGTGCTGATCAGTTATTTTGGTCATTGTACGAAGAATTCTGAAATAGGAATCAATTTTATAAGCTGTGTAAATGTGGTCCCATTTAGCAACTTTTGTCAGGCCATTTTCAACAAACTCAAGTGGACTGATTAATAAATTATTACGAATTCCTTAAAACAAATAGGGTACATCATAAAGTGGAAGTACTTTTATTTCGTCTACCTCAAATGCAAAATCATAATATGGTAATCCCTTGGATATATATTTTTCCTCAGTTTGCCTAACTGTTTCGGTTATGGCCGACTGGTTATTACTTCCTTGGTCGCGTTACAGTTTAATATAAGAAATAAATTATAACCTGGACATGGTTAGCAATCTTAACAGTAGTTTTAAATCCATAATCTTTTAAACTCGTCAAACCTACCAGAGTGTGTGTGTGTACTAAATTTTTGTTTTAGAAGATTGTATCACCTATAAGCCACTGTAATATTTTTTTAAAGTAGTTTTTGCAGGTTTTTGAGATTACTGTGATACGTAATTTAATGAAAGATATGTTGTTTTGTCACTATTGTATTGTTGTTTTTGTGTACTATTATAAAATGCATAAATCCTTCTTTTAAAAAATAGTTTAATATTTATTTACTTGTTTAGAGCAAAATAGGTTTTTGCGGTCCGCTACTACTTTTTGTGGACTTTAATAGATTTGCCGACGAATAAGTTGTTGATAAAGTTAACTATAGTAATATTTTATTTATATAGGTTTAAGGCGAAATAATACAAAATATTTTCTCGTTGCCTATTAGACAAACCAATAAAAAAATGGATACATTTCTGTACATTAAATTAATATTACTCTTTTGTTTCAGTTTTCTCAACTCATGTGTCAATCCTGTTGCCCTTTACTGTGTAAGCGGAGTATTTCGAGCCCACTTTAATAGATATTTGTGTTGCCGAGATCCCAGGTGGCCACGAAACACTTTTTCCACAGCCAACCGAGAAACTAGCTTTAACTCCACAATCCGAAGGCACACACAGGTAACAGTTTCTTGTTTACAGAAAGTTTTCGGAGTTTAATGAAAATAAATGTCATTCAAGTCCTTTTAGGCTTATTATGCGTCAAACTACAGAACAAACTTAGAAAGCCTGTTTTAGTTTCAGATATTATCTGTTTAAGACTTTCAACAAATGGTCGCAAATTAACTTCGGTAAAAGACTAAAACTTAAACAAATGATCGTTATATTGTAAAAATTAAACTAAGTTATTATTTAAGTTTACTACTTAATTACAGGCTAATTCAAAATCGATTTCGAAACTTAAAGAAGGATTTTACATGAGAAAATTATGGTACTGCTTCACACAGGGTGCCTATGAAAGATCTGTTTAAAATGCTACTACAGACTCCTTATGCCAAAATAAAATATTTCAATGCAATTTACTTGAGTCAAGTGTCAATGGTTTAATTTTATTTTAGTTTTTTAAATTTTAATTAATTTTTATTTTTTTTTACAAAATTCAGGTTTGGGTTTTTTAAGGTGATAAAAAACGGCTTATGTTTTTTACTAAATGTAGAAGGCACCACCAGTAGTTTTTTACCTATGTTTGAATTGCTATAACTTTTTGCCTGGTATATTATGGCTCTAGTAAAACAAATGTTCTCTCATATTTTTTGCACAAAAGAAATGTACATATTGCTACAACCAACCGTTTTATCAATATTTAGGATTAAACGTGTTATTCTATACAAAAGCTTTTCATTGCATTTCTTTACGCTTTATCCAGGCCACATCCAAAAGTCTATACAAAATTATTCCACAATTTTTTAAATCTAAGTACAACGACTTATTGTATATTAATCGAGAAGTTGTTGTTAAAGAGATACAAGGCTTTAAAGATTCTATTTTAATATTTGAATTAATATAATGACCCGATATAATAACCTGAACCTTGCATGGATTACCTTTTTATTTAAGATAAATTGCGTTAGATCGTTGAATCTACATTTATTACGAACCTTTTAAAAATTCGGGTGGAGGAATACAAGAGATTGTTTTATGTGAAATAAAACGTTAAATCTGAAGTGTCTCAAATAAAGTAGCTTGTAGCAATGCTTACTAGGTATACACTTTTTGTTTAGAAAATATGGTAGTATATATTTTTTTACGAAAGCCTAGATATACAAAGGCAAAAAAAAGTATGGAAATTTGAACATAAGCCTTTACTTACTACAGGTACCTTTACATTTTAAACAAAAACATGAGCAGGTTTTCAACCTTGAAAAACCTTTAATCCATAATTTTATTAAAAATCTTTTAGTCATAAAAATATATTTAAAAATACATAAAATAAAATGGAATTTTAATACTCTGTATTTCGCGGAAGAGCAAATTTTCCACCATGATAAATTGTATTAGATCGTTGTATTTTGGGCCAAGGAATAATTACTATTTTCTATAGACCTTTAAGAGACACCCAAATTTTTTTTTTATAATATTATTGTTTTTTGAGTTGCAACCTTTCAAAGTTCAATTTTGTCAGTCATCTTCAAAAATAAATAAATATTACAGGTCCATGAAATAAAAAGTGGTCTGTGCTGGGTATCGAACAAAGATTTTCTCACGTATTTCTTCCCGCTAAACATAAATCTAAACTGACAATTAGGGGTCATTTTTTTTTAGAAAGGGGTGATTTAGCAACTCGTTTTAAATGCCCTTTAATTCTTATCCCAACGCCACTTTGTTTTTAAAAATCAGCCCAGCCGTTCCAAACGTTGAACCATTTGAAACTTGGCTTAAATACTTTACCTGTACAAACAGTGTTGGTTTAATGATATCAGCTTGTAAGTCTGGAACGACTGGGTCGATTTTTAAAAACAAAATGGCGTTGACTTGTATATCAAGGAGCCTTTAAAACGAGGTTCTACAGCACCTACTTTCTATTCGAAAAAATGGGTGATACTAAAAAAAAAAATTAAACTACATTGTCTTTTTTTACCATTCACACAACGTTTTGGGCAGTCTTATCTCTGTCCGTTTTTAAGTGTTAACTGTTTATGTAAAAATGTAAATTATTATAGGAAAGGTAGCGCTATGTCTTTCATATCAATTTTATATCATATTAATTTTATTTCTTGCCGTAGAATAGTGTTAGATAGTCAGCAAAATGAGCGTCTTCCCGCTCCTGCGGTAGGGTCAACGTTGGCAGCATTTTAAGTCCTTAAAAAATATATAAAGTAATTTTATATCGTAACCAAATTGTTAGGACAGCCATTTAGATGATTTTAAACTAAAAAATAATAGTCAGCTATACAAAATATGGTAGATCATATTAGGTATATAAGGATACCAAAAATTTTTAATTACAAACTTGTTTTATACACCTTAAAATTGATACAGTTGATTTACTTATATTGTTGAAGTAATAAAAAAAATTCGGCCCGGACTTAAATAGGGGAAAAATCGTCAGTCGATCTTTACACCAACAAACATTTAGGTGACAGCGATTTTCATTTGTAATAATAATTTTAAACTTTAATTTAAAATGGTATTATATTAATTTACCGTTGCCGAAACTGTTACTTTAGGTTGAAAATCTTATCTTTATCAATAATAATACATATAAATAATCATTATTCGATTTTAAGGTCAAACTTTAAAATTGGTACTTTTATTTATTAAACTCAGTTTAAATTATTTTACAGTAAAAAAAATCCTACAATAATAAAATAAAGTTATATTGCCTGGGGAAATATTGCTCCATCAAATGTATTTTTAAGTGTAAATTGGTTTTTCTTTTTATGCTTGTTATACGTCTTGTGTAATAAGGCTACTTGTTCTATATTTATATTTTTATTGCTTTAGAGCCACATGTTGGATACAAAGTCTACAATATTTTTTTACTAATTCATTTAAGTGTAAGACTTTTATATTCCTAACATCTGTAAATGCTTTAATGTATTTTGAAGATCGGGCTAAAAATTTGGAACGGTTTCTTTTTCCCTTTTTCGGGAGAACGCTGGATTAAAATAGTATTCTGTAAAGGCGGCAATAATGCGCACAAATTAGGTCCCAATGTTTTATATAATTAAATAACATTTATGTAACGTTGGGCATTCTTACTTCTCAGAAGCATATAAATTGGTAAGTAACGTGAAATATGATCGATATTACCTAAAAAAAATTGCATATAAAAAAATTAGGGTCTCTTTAAAATAATTATTTTTTAGTTCATTTGCAAAACTAGCCGGTCATAATTGATCAGGACATCAGGACTATTTATGCAATAGTTCCGACCTTCTTTTGCCTCTCAAATTGTGTTTATGGTCTTTTATGGATGGAGTAAAATATCTTTTGAATACAATTATAACTGTTCGTATATTTGGAGACGTAACTGTCAAAAGAACTTTCCTGAAAACATTTCCAAATAATAGTGGAACGTTTGTCATTGCATGTAAAGTAAATGATCCATCATAAATCATTACATCACATGATACCGATTGATGACTGCCTGACTGACTGACTATTTTTTACCAAGACTTTTAATAATGCTGATTTAACTGTTTTTCAAATTACTCCATCCAGGTGACACAACGCCAATGGAACTGGTGTTACTGGATAAGAAAGCACTGCGTCAATATTCAGAGTTTTTAAAGCTAATAACAGTAGTTGCGTAAATTAATTTAAAACTTTTTGACGTTTGTGTTGGTGAAGATAATCCTAAACAACTAAATTTTAACATAAAAATGTGTCGTTTAAAAAATATAATTTAAGAAGTTTTGGGATGTTTTATAAATTTACAAATAACAAAATTACTTGGGGTGGCTAGTTTTAATTGGAATGTACTGTATGATGATTTTCATATCTTTTATGTAACTAAAATATGCGAATATATACAGGGTGTTTCCTAACTACGAACGGTAAGAAACTTAAGAGGGTGATTTCTTATGTATTATAATAAAAAAAAAATGTTCCCATAAACATATCTCCGGACTTAAACAAAATAATATTTGGCTTTTCTTTAGAATAAAAATGTTTATTAAAGATTTTAAGAAAATTAAACTTTTTATTTACTATGAAAAACTATTTTGCCCTGTCATAATATAATAAAAGTTAAGATTACTTTAAAAAAATTACATTATTTTACAGGGTGTTTTCTAACAACGGTAAGAAATTTTAAGGAGTAATTTCTTATGTTATTTTATGAATAAAAGTTCCTGTTTTTTCTGAATATTTTTAATAAGATTGAGCCGATTTAAATAAAATTTAGTACATTTATTTAAAATAATTATTTGCTTATTTAGCCCTAATCACATTGTTATTATTGGGTCTAGTGGCATCTTAGTGGGCACCGCAACTTATATTATTCATAAAAAAAAACTACGCCACTGACTTTTTTGACGTAATAGTACAGCTTTTTAGTCTTTTGAATTTTCTTCGTATCTCACTTTGTTTTTGAGAAAAAATTGAAGCCCCTTTAAGTGATACTAAAAGTATCCATAAACAGCATAAAACAAAATCAAAAATTAACAATTTTGACCTAAGTGGATAAGAAGAATGTCGATTTCCGATAAAATACACAACTGCTCATTTAGTTTAAAGCAAATAATTGTTTATTTTTATTTTTGTTTTTTTACGTCGTCCATGGGTACTTTTAGAAAAAAATTAAAGTGGCGTTAATCTTTTTTCTTGAAAACGAAGATACAAAAAATACAGAGGACTAAAAAGTTATACTATTATTTACTTAATTATAGAAAAATATAAAAACGTCTAAAAAGTCAGTGGCGTACCTTTTTTCTCAATAATATAGGTGGCGATGCCCACTAAGACGCCACTGTACCCAATAATAACAATCTGTTTAGGGCTAAATAAGCGCCCTATTACTCTTAATAAATATACCAGATTTTATCCAAATTGGCTTAAGAATATGAAAAATATTTAGAAAATTCTGTTTTTTTTTTTATTTTGACGCCCCATATTTCAGTAGGGAAGCAAATCCGAACATATGTTTATGGAAACTTTTTTCATAAAATAACATTAGGAATCACACTTTGAAGTTTCGTAGCGTTTTTAGAAAATACCCTGTTTTTGTAATATCATACCAAAATTTACTTGCTATACAGAAAATTTTGCAAACTCTAAACAAAGGTTTATATGCTTTCGGTCAGAAATTATTTATCATGAACCAATTAAAAAAAACCTTAACGTGACTGCCAATACAGAAGTAAGGCTATGGTCGGGTCTCAAAAATGTGTTAAACTTCTTACCAAAAAATTACTGTGGATCTGACTAAAAATTAAAAAAATTGTTAAAACTGAGTGACAGTCAGTTTTAACAATTCAGTTAAAATTACTTTTTAAAATTGAATAACTGGTAAAAAATACACCTGTTGGGTATAATAACCAGACAAAAAAATACAAATAGTAAAAATGTCTAGTCATATAATAAGTATTTTAAAGTTTATTTGTTTCCTAGGAGATTAAATTTAAACAAAATAATGTTTGGCTTTTCTTCAGAACAAAGATGTTTAACAAAAACTTTGAGAAAATTAAACTTTTTATTATTTTATCATAACCCAATAAAATAAAATCTTAACGAGACTGTCATATGGGTACTAAGAATATGTCGCGTCTTAAAAATGTAGAAAACTTTTTTTTTTAATTACTGTAGAACTGACTAAACATGTAAAAAAACTTTTTAAAACTGACTGATATTCTAACTTTGACATTACTTACTTAGGTATTATTACCAAATAATAAAATTAAAATAGTAAAAATATTTAGTCATATAATAAGTATTTTTAGTTTTTTTTGGGAGTTTAAATTTAAACAAAATAATATTTGTGTTGCATTCTTTCCCTTTACCGGATAATTTACTTGTACATTTTTTTACAGTTTGTTTACAGACTATGTAATCAGGATTATTATCATCCTTATCTAGTTTAACATTGCGCAGCACAAACGCTAAAAAACAACAGCGTCATTGTTTTCAGTGGTCGTCTCTTCTCTCCATATTTGCAGAAGTTCTCTTTTGATAGGGATTGTTCTTGTTCAACAGGGGATAAACCCCACCATACACTACTATGGTTATCTGTGAGGGCTGCGGCAAAACCTTTGCCACAGATAAAGGTGTTAAAGAGCATCTGTCGAGGAAAAGATGCAGGGGCAGAGAAAATAACAACGTTTGCTCTCTATGCAACCGAGAGTTTAAAAGTTACAGCGGCATGCGGCTGCACGTGTTACGTGCTCACACGGCGGAGTATAACAAAGACCTCGAAGATAAATACGAACAACCAGCGGATCCTCTTAGGGAGGAAGCAGGTCCATCTTCATCTAGAGCAGCCGGGGACGAGGACTTGATCTTGTTGAGAATGGCCCGGGCGGAGATTGAGTATGCCGAGACGGGAGGTCGCTTCTTTAATCGGCATATTCATTCTCTGTTCCCGGATCGGGATCTGGAATGGGTCAAGTACCGTCGCCGGCTGCCCAGATACAAAGAGTACATAGAGTCCATACGGGGACAACAACTCCGTGACGTGGAGGAGGAAGCTGCCGAACGTCCAGTAACTCGTAGGGTGTTAAGGCAAAGGGTTGAAAGACCCGGAGCCACCAATGATCCCGACGATCCAGGGGGGAGGGAGTTCAAGTTCAGGGGATGAGGGTGGTGAAGAGGGAGGGGAACATAATTACACTCTTGGGGGATTTTCTTTTCTTGCTAGGGAAGGTGACGAGGGTAATTCTGATGGGGAAATCAACCCGGGCAATCAATCGCGGACCGAGACGATCCCGCACGTAATTCCGCCAAGAAGATCGTTATTACCCGGACCGGTGGACGAAGGGAAGGAAACCGACGCATATTCTAGACTGCGTGGTTATCTTAGGGATGTAGCTAATGATCCCGACTTAGCTCTGGAGGAAGGAGACCTGGTTCTATGTAATCTGGCCCAATCCAATAACAGGGATCTTCACTTAGCCCGGGCCAGAGCGTTGGTTGAAGACAGATGCGCTAGTATTGCCCCCGCGCGGCGGGTAATATAAGACGCCAGCAGGGCACCAGAATTGGGCGACAACGTGGTGACATAGCGCGTCGAGCTAACCGTGCTCAGAAACGTGCCCTGTTGTTCAAACGAACACAGGAGGAATTCCGAAGGAACAGATAGCGGGTGGCGGAGCACATCCTGGACGACAAATCGTGGGAGGATGGAGCTGCTGAAGGACCTAAACCGGACTCGGTCGAAGCCGAGTATAACCAAATCTTTGGGACTCCTTCATCTGAGGATAAGGATGAGATTGGTGACCCTCGGGCACCAATTGAGTCGATAGAGGACCCCATAACACCCGGGGAAATCACAAGAGTGCTAGCCAGAGGTCGATCTGATGCCGTCGGCCCAGATGGGATTAAACCCAGCTCCCTGAAAAGGGTGCCACCCATCAGGCTCAGCATTCTATTTAACTTTATGATCCTCTTCGGCATCACTCCGGTTTCCCTTAAAAGAAATCGGACAATCCTCATCCATAAGGGCGGGGACCCCAACTTGGTAGGGAATTGGAGACCGATTACGATCTCCAGTGCTATTACTAGACTTTTGAACCGAATTATCGCGGAGCGCCTTTCAAGGTTGCAGGTTCACTCGAATCAGCGGTGGTTTAGAAAGGTTGATGGGGTGGTGGCCAATAACTTAACCATCCAGTCAATAATCAAAACGCGCCGCGCCAACCGCGAACCCTATCACCTTCTCTCCCTCGACCTCCGTTAGGCATTCGACACTGTCTCTCACGAGTCTGTCGAGAGGGCACTGCGGAGGTTTGGGGTGGGGGGATGATGAGGGATTTTATAATGGGTGGGATAAGAGGGTGTACCACATCTATTTCTTCGGGGGGGAACCACAGCCGACATACCATTGAGGAGGGGATGAAACAGGGGGATCCGCTGTCACCGATCCTCTTCAACTTGGTGATGGATGAGCTGATCTGCCAGTTAGAAGCCACCGACAAGGGCATTTCGATCTCCGGAGATCATAAGATGGCAGTGCTTGGATACGCGGATGACTTAATAATCGCTTCCGATACTACTCGTAAAGCTCAACAACTGCTTACCTCCGCCAACCAATTCTTCCGGAAGCGAGGCATGAGCCTAAACACCACAAAGAGCATCGCGTTATCAGTGAATACCAACAAACACAACAAGCACATGTACACCCTGAGCCGAAGTGTTTTCTACTCAAACGGCGAACCTTTAACCCAGTGCCAACCTGAACAGTTCTTCAAGTATCTGGGACGGAAGTACGGGGCGATGGGGCAAGCCGGGCAAGTGATCACGGACGCTAAGACATGGCTCGAAAGAGTCAAAAAGGCACCACTTCGACCCCACCAGAAAGTTGAAATAATCAGGGCACACCTACTGCCGCGGCTTTTGGACTCCCTCCAGGGTCTTGGGGTAACACTTAAGATCTTGAAGGAAGCCGATAAGCTCGTGCGTATGTCGGTACATGTTTTACAAAAGTGTTGGGTCAACAGGCGAGAGAGACTCGCAAGACACGACCACGTTGCCAATGCGTTGGCTGCCACGGCAGAACGTAAGGGATGGGCGGTACAGCGTGAGGTGAGGGTCAGGGCCCGGAACGGACTTCTTCGTATCCCGGATCTGATCCTCACAAAAGATGATCAAGTCATAATCTGCGACGCGGCCGTCTCCTGGGAAGGACCGGACTCACTCTACACAACCGGCACAAATAAAATCGCGATATACACAGAGCCTAATTTCACATCTAGAATCCGGGAGATCTACCCCGAGGCTACCATAACAGTCGCGCCACTAATTTTAGGTGCCAGAGGTATCTGGTCGCCTGTAGCTAACGCTAACCTAACACGCCTCCTTACGCTAGCTAACAAGGAGATAGACAACATCATTATGAAAGCCATAACAGGCAGCCTGGCATTATATCACGCATTCATGCGCCGTCAGTACAAAATACACCTAATTGAAATACGCAAAATAAATGCTGCAGTCCAACTCGCCTTTTTAATATGTTTGTCAATGTCCAATATACACTATTCTTTTAGCTATTTATTTTAATGTTGTTTTAACATATTTTTAACCTAGTTTAGGAACTATTTTATTTTTACAGCGTGTATTTTGTCTTATATATATATATATATATATATCATTTATTCAATAACTTATTTCTTGTTTTTATTTTATGTGTACGGCTATTAAACCAGAGCTGACAAGTGGGGGAAATTACATCGACTCCGTGAGGCCCCACGGAGCCCTTCTATTCTTATTCGCAGCCTGGTCGGATACCCTGTAGGGGGTTTTTCCCTACTCAATATTCTTTCCTAACGGTGGGACTCCACATATCACCGTACATGCGCCCTAATTCGGTTTGACGAGCGTCGGCTAATGATGAAGGCGTCTGAATGACCGATATCCACAAGGGTCAACTGAATAGCCAAATGCCTCGTCATCTAATTAGTGACGCGCATGAATGGATTAACGAGATTCCCACTGTCCCTACCCACACCTCGCTCTCAGGGCTTTCGTCGAAGCAAGACGTGTGTTTGGTGCTCTGCAAATTGTGAGGTTAGAATCTATGAATACTGGACTTTGGCTACGTTTATGGACTTTCTAGGGATACGGACTGGATTTTTGTGTAGAGAATACAAAAGGTATTGCGACCTTTAGTAGTGCGAACGGGGAAAGTTGGGTGGATGTTACTTTTAGTAAAGGAGCGAATGTGAATGATTGGGAGGTATTGGAAGAAGAATCACTGAGTGATCATCGTATGATTGTAATGAATGTGAGAGAAAGGACGAAAGAAAGGAAGTTTAAATGGGTGAATGATTATGAACGTACGAACTGGGACAGACTGCGAGGTAGACTGGCAGAATTCAGACCGATCGACGGTGGGGAAGGGATAGAGGGGATCGAAAGGGAGGCGGTGAGTTTCCAGAACTTCTGTGCAAATGTGTGTAAAACATCAATGAAGCGTCGTCGCATTGCGATTGAAGATAGCGGGGGTTCTGGAATGAGGAATTGACACGGAAGAAGGCGAATGTCTCGAGAGCAAGAAGGGAGTGGAGGGAACATAGAGATGGGGAAAACGGGGGCAGGTTAAGAAGAATATATAGACAAGTAGTGAATACATATAAGAAGAACATCAGGGAAGCGCAGGTAGAATATGAACGCAACATCGTAGCTGGGTATGCCGAAAATAATAATTGGGAGGGGGTTTGGAAGTATCTCAAGGGAAAAAGAAGAGGAATCAGGGAGAATTTGCATAAGGGGAACGGGCAATATACGACGGAAGAAGGGGAGAGAGATCGGGTTCTGCTGGAAAAATATCATCCAGTACTGTCAAGGGAAGAAAGGGATAACCTGTCTAGATATGAAAGTAGAGTGGAGAGAGAATGGGAAGAAGGGAATGTGAGATAGGAATGGACGAGTTATGCGAGGTAGTGGAGAGTTTACCACGGAGGAAGGCAATGGCGTCCGACAGGGTGCCTAACGAAGTTATGGGGGTCATTAAGGAGGTCTTAGAAGAGTATCTGCTGAGGTTATACAACAGGTGCGTGGGGGAAGGGTATTTTCCAACCGTTTGGAAAACGGCGGAGGTTACCTGGATCCCAAAGGGAACAGGGGGAAAGACCGATCAGTCTGATGCCTACAATGGGCAAGGTACTTGAGAGGCTGCTAGATAAAAAAGTAAAATTCATAAGTGAAGTTAACGGGGCCATTAGCGCCAAACAATTGGGTTTTAGGGAAGGGTTGGGAGCCAGGGAAGCACTAAGCAGGGTTAAAGAAAAGATTGGACAAATAAAGGAGTCCCTTCCCTCCTTCATCATCAACTTGTCGTTACTCTGGAACTTAGCAATGCCTTTAACATGGCATGGCCGCCAGTGGTGGATTGTGAGTTGAAGCGTGCGGGAGTGAATGGTAAGACAAGGAAGGTAATATGGAACTTTTTAACAAACAGGATTGTAAGGAGCGGACAGGTTGAGCAAGTGGTGGATAGGGGGTGCCCCCAAGGCTCTAGCCTCGGGCCTACCCTATGGCTGGTTGGAATGGAGGGATGGTTTAGACGGATGGATAGGTTGAATGAAAGAGGGGAAGAGCTCGTGGAATGTCAGGCGTACGCGGACGACCAGGTACTATTAATCAGGGGGAAGTCGGTAAAAATATTGAAGCGGGGTTCGACATAGTATGGAGGGAGTGCCAGGAATGGGCGAGGGAGACTGGGGCAAAGTATAATGCCGACAAAACTGAAGCCATGTTTGTGGAGGCAAGGGGAAGGTAAGACCCCCGGTAATTAAAATTAACGGGGAACGGGTTGGGTTAAAAAGTAAGGTGAAGTACCTGGGAGTCAAGTTTGATGCCAAATTGCTCTTCCTAGAGCACATGAAGATGGTGAGAGGGAAGGTATGTGAGGTAGCGGGGAAGGTGTGTGGAAGGCTGAGAGCGAGAGGGGGAAGATAGGCGAAATTGCTGAAAGAAATTTATGAAAGAGTAGTGAAAGGGGCAATTTTGTATGGAGCGGAAGTGTGGGGAGCAAGGGCGCATGACTCCAGACTGGTAAAGCAGCTGGAGGCCATGCAAAGACCCTTCCTCCTTGGTATGACTGGGGCCTATAAGACGGTGGCCACCGCCGCACTTCAGGTGATGGCGGGGGTACCGCCGCTCTTTATAGAGGCAAAAGTGGTGGCTGAGACATGGGAGAATGCTAGGGGAGTGATAGGGTAGAGCCGGGAAAAAGGGGAATTAAAATAATAGAGTCGGAGAGCTGGCAGACGATGGACCTGGACCTGAAGATCTTTGTTGATGCCACAATCATGGAAGGCATGGGGGAGTGGGACTGGCAAGCAAGGCAAATGAAATTGACGGTTGGCATACGGAGGGAGAAGGACTTGGGGAGAGAGGTAACTCGCTAGAGTGCGAGATCCTGGCGATAGCCTATGCGGTGGAAAGGATTGAGATAATGATGAATGGGGAAGGGCGAGTGGGAATCGGAACGGACTGTATGATAGGTTTGCAAATGTTAAATAAAAAGGAGAGTAAGGAAAGAATAGTGTGCATGATATTAAAAAGGATAATTGAGCTGAGTACTAGAGGGATAACGGTATTTTTGGCATTTATGAAAAGTTGGGTGAATGGGAATCATGGAGGGAGGCTTGATAGGGTTAAGTAAGAAAGGTAACCAACTGGCCACCGGGCACAGTAACCTAATGGGATACCTCCATAGGTTCAGACTGAGAGAGACGGATGGTTTGTGTGAATGTGGAGACTTTGAGGATGTGGAACATGTGAGGGAGAGGTGTAACCTACCTAGTAGGGCACAGGGTAGAGAGAGAATTAGGGAAAGAATAGGGGAGTGGAGCTACAGCTTAGGAATGAGGGGAGGTTAGAGAGGAAAATGAGGGATTTTTTCAACGAATGGGCGGAAGAAGTCATCAGAAATGATGACTTCGATTAAGGGGAATAGGCGGCTGCAGTGTCCTTGACGGTCGAATTGTAGAGTATATTTGTTTCTTTTTATAATTGTAATTGATAGATAGTAAGAAAAAAATAAAGGATTGTAGGGTCTTCTTTCTCCGCTGGTGGGCTTACGCCCTTGCCGGCAGAGGCGGGGGCTGGCTTCCGTCCTCTGACGGGGAAGGGGATGAGTTAGGACGCTGAGGAGATGGGTGAAGAGGACTGGCAAGCTTGCTTGCTGGCTCTCGCGGGTTTTCTTGGCAGTGGTTTAGCAGCTAGGTAGAAGGGTGACACGGTCGCGCGTGCCAGGCGATGGGCGAAAGCCTACATGCCCAAGGCAAAAGTATTCTTTCTGTTCCTACCCACTATCTAGCGAAACCACTGCCAAGGGAACGGGCTTGGAAAAATTTGCGGGGAAAGAAGACTTGTTGAGTTGAGCTTGACTCTAGTCTGGCACTGTAAGGAGACATGAGAGGTGTAGCATAAGTGGGAGATGGCAACATCGCCAGTGAAATACCACTACTTTTATCGTTTCTTTACTTACTCGGTTAGGCAGAACGCGTGCGCCGTTCGCTCACGAGGCGGCGGCTGTCACGGTATTCTCGAACCAAGCACGTAGAGTGGCATTCGGATGCTGTGCCTGCGTTGATGGCCGCGTAAAACAGGGTCAAGTAGTACATAAATTTAAGGATAAACATAAAACATTTCTGTCTTCTAAGCTGTCAACTAACGTAAATATTGATAC
The DNA here is from genome assembly GCA_014170235.1 of Listronotus bonariensis. NCBI lineage: Eukaryota > Metazoa > Arthropoda > Insecta > Coleoptera > Curculionidae > Listronotus > Listronotus bonariensis. The sequence goes on from JACEGR010004549.1 coordinate 61,965, forward strand.
ATTAGATGATTGTCGTCGAATTGTTTTCTTAAAAACACTTGGAAAAAACTATTTTCCAATTATTGCGAAAATTTATTATCATTGGATCTTGGAACCAAAAATGTATTAGACTGGCATCAATTTTCTGCGATTTCCCATTAGCCAATGTTAAAAGCAATTATTTTATAATATTAATAACTTTTTTAGTTTTTGAAGACCTTTAAAAATTTAACTGGTTGATATTCTTATTATAAAGTACCAGTATGCTAAGTTTTATAATTTTCTGAACATTAATTCTTACACCGGTAGTACTACCTTAAATGAAGCAAGATACGAAGAAAATACAAGGAACTAAAAAGTTGCATTTTTATTACTAAATCTAAAAATGCATCACAACTTCATAAAAAGTCATTTGCATACTCTTTTTCTTAATAATATTGGCTGGAGTACCTGCTGAGATGCCACTGAGCCCTATTGTATTAATCTAGGTAAAGCTTTGCAAGTGACTTATAACATTAAATAAGTGTATCGAATTTTGTTTAAAAAGAAGACAAGGTTTTTCAGATATTCAAAAAAATACCTACTTTTTTAAAAACTTTAACGCCCTGTATCTCAGAAATGAAGCGATAATAATAAACATATGTTTATTGGAAATTTTTTTCATAATAAAATTTAAATATTTCAGTTAGAAACTATCTTATTTAAAAAAAAAGGTTTTTTTTCGATTAACCGAATTAAAAAAATCATTTACTTTCTTGTTTAACACATTCCAAATATTAAGTTAAGACTACGTGAGTTCCATTGTTAAACGTACTCCATTCACTAACTTGTCGTTTTATCTTTCTTGCCTTCTATTTAAAAGGTTCGACCCTTATTTCTTTTTCTTAATTACTGTCTCATTTTTTATTAGTCGCTTTGTTACGGCCACTTAAGTCTCTTTCTTCGAAAAGTATGTTTCCTTCAGATAAAATGAACCGTGCTTTATGAAATGTTACGCCACTCCAAAACATCTGCTTTTAATGGCCTTTCTACCTAATTTAATAATTATTTAATCATAGCAAGTAAGCTTTAATAATTTTAAATTTATTTAGGGTAATTTAATTTAAAATGGGTGTTTATTTTGTATTTATCAGCTTTAGTACAGAAAACATCAGTGCCGACAAATAGAATGTTAAGGTTGAACAAATAAGAGACAAGCCATATATTTTTTTAATGTGAAGGTAATAGTGTTCCGATTAACATACTAGAAGTCTAGCAGGATTAAACGATTCCAAAAATAAAAAAGGGCCACCATTTTGTTTTTTTTTATGTTATAATAAACTTTTTGTTTATGCATACTAGCTTTTGCCCGCGACTTCGTAACTGTTAAATTTTATCTAATCAGATTTAGATTTTTACCAGAACCAACCAAAACAATTTCCCTTTCCCTATACCGGCCAGCGTTTGCAATGTAAGCGCAAATGTGTTTATTTACAACTTCACTTCAGAAATCTAACCAGAACCAGAACTAACCAAAACTAATTATACATATAAACTTTCCTTTTGAATCCCTCCATTTATAAAGCGCATTAAAATCCGTTAAGTGGTTTTAAAGATTTAGGTATACATAGAAATGACAGACGGACGCGAAAAGCAACTTTGCTTTATACTATGTAGTGATTTCAAAAGTATTTTATTTCTAAAGCATAATAAGATGCATTTTTTGGAACAAAAAAATTAATAATAATTTAAAATAAAAAAGTTACAGTTTTTAAAGGTAACAATAAATAATGTATGAAATTAAATAATAAATCAAGATTAACTTAAGTGATATATTTTACTTTTATAAAATACAGTGTGCCTTCGGAAGTTTTTACCAAATGGGAAACTTTTTATTATTAACTTTACGAAAAATTCCTGCTTGATGAGAAAATACATTTACACAAAAATATTTGTCGGTTGGATGAGCAGGGTTGCCTAAAAAAGACTTGTTTCCAAATTAAAATACAGGGTATTTCCTAACTACGGTATAAAACTTCATAAGGTTATTTCTTACGTCATTTTATGAAGAAAGAAATGTTTAAAGAATTAAACATATGTCCGAAGTTAATTCGTTTCTGAGATACAGAGCATTAATTTGTTTTAAAAAGTTGGTATTTTTTAAATATATTCAATACAACGCCAGATACAAAAAAACGTACGATACCTAAAATTAATATTATTTGAAATGGAGAAGGAAATTTATGGGAAAAAATATAAAAAGTAAATTAAAAGCCAGCGGCGTACATTCTTTTAAAAATAATATTGGCTTTGGTGCCCACTGAGACGCCACTGAACTCTATCTAGTTAGAGCTTTACGAGCGCCTTATTATATTAAACAAACCTATCAAAATTTAACCAAATTGGTTTATTGGTATTTAAAATATTTATAAAAAAAAACGACTTTTTAAGAACTGTAACGCCCTGTCTCTTAGAAACAAAGTTACTTCGGACATACAGTGCATTTCTTCAACACCTTTTATTTTTGAACGGATCAATTTAAAACTTTGAGATATAAAATTGATGCATAAATAATGCATTTTAAAGTAAAATTGACAGATTAAAATTTCAAGATGGCGGCTAGTCAACATCTTGGAAAAAAATTAAACGAAAGGAGGGTCTTGTGGTACATTATTTTAAAGCTCCTGATTAGTACTTTATAACCCTAAAATTTAAGGTCAATTTCTTTACCTAATGCAAGATGGCGGCACTTTAAAAATAACCAACATAATAACAAATGTTCTTCATAAAAATAATAACATTAAACCGTATTTAAGTGATTTTTTTGCAAAGACGAAACTTTTTCTTAAAAATCATCCTGAACTCTATGTTGTCCGTAGCGGTAAAAGTGACGCAACTGTAATTATGTTCAAGCAGGACTATGTGGATAAGAGTAATAAACTTCTTAGCGATACAAGAAACTACAAAGAACTAAAAAATAATCCTACTATAACCTTACAACTTAAAGCTAATAAGGTAATTAAAGAACTAAAAGACAAGGAGATCATAGACAATAAAGTATTTTAAAAAATTACTAATTACAGCTCAATAGTGCCTAGGTTTTATGCCTTAACCAAAATTCATAAGGCCACATTGTCTGTGAGACCTATTGTCTCTTCAATTAACAGTCCAAATGGACAACTTGCCTCTTACATGACCGAAATTGAAATTCTTACTAATGCATGTGATTTAAATAATAATTATAACATGAAAGATTCTTTCACCTAGAGTGAATTTATAAACAATATTTAAATTCCAGACGGACTTTGATATGGTTAAAAAAATAATAACTTTTATCTTTGACTCAAAGTTCTGTGTTTTTAATGATAAATTTTACAAACAAATACATGGAACCCTCATGGGATCATCTATTTTGCCTATTTTATGTAACTATGTTTTGGATGATTTGGTGAGGGATTCTCTGGACAATATGCCTTTTTCAATTACCTTCGTAAAACGCTACGTATACGCAAGATAGAGATCCAACACAAAATTTCTCACCTAATAAAATTTCAAAACAACCAGGTAGTCCTCTTTTTTGCTCTCTTCCATATATAGAGGATTTAACACCCAAATTAATTTAAAAAATTATCTCGATATGGTTCATATTTACCTACAACCACAATCAATGAACAAAAAGACTGATATCCAAAACCTGAGCTCTATTTACAATCATATTGTTTCATACCAAAACAATAATAACGATTTTTCAATAAACTCTGAAATTGAGTATTCATTTTTGCATTTTGTAGTATATACCATAAAGTTATTTTTCTTAAATTTTAAAACCATTGTAAATACTTCTATTGTAAACATTAGTAAGTTTATTTTTAATTTTTCTTTTTGATAGGATATTATTTTAAAATCACAAAAAATCGTTAGGAATATGACCTATCGATAAACCCTCAGTTTGTGAGCAGTGTATAATCAATTCGAAGGCAATAAACGTCCTAAATAAAAACCCTTGTCAAATTTTGTTTTTTTAAAAAGTCATGTATATATTTCTTCTAAATTGACGTTTTTAAAACCAGAAAAAATCAAAACAAATAAAAACGAAATTCTTGCTATATATATATATATATATATATATATATATATATATATATATATATATATATATATATATATATATATATATATATAATCAGATTAATTATCTTGGGGTATCGGTCCTAGAGGGCTAGTTGAATAAAACTACTTTTGTGCTACTCCAAGCTTTCGAAAATTTTTATTTTCTTCATCAGGGCTACAATAATGGAATTAAATAAGTTTAACGAGCTTTTAGCCTAGGTTCAATTCCTGGGTCGGTCCACTGGCAATGGACTGAATTGGAAGCATGTGTTAACAATTTTTGCATTAATTTTTCCTACAATAAACAGTCATAAGAGTTTTCCATTTATATTATTATAAGGAAGAGGATTTTTGGTTTGAAGTAGTTTTTCTTCCCTTTTTTCTTGATTTTTCACCTTTAGCGCCTTCAGCCAGGCTTTTTCTTAGCTTTGCTCAACATTACATGTGGTTGGTTGCTGTAATTTTAATTACTAAAAATTGATTATTCACCTAAAAGTTAGTTAACCCTAACTTAACTAAGACTAGAATTAAGATAACCTTAGCAATAGTTCAACAAATAATCCTGTAAAAAGATCCTTAAAAAACGCATTCACGCCATCTTATAGGTATCAAATACCATCTAAAGAACATACACATTCTGCATAAATTAAAAATTTTTAAAAATTAATCAATATGGTTAAATAATTGGTATTGATTTTGTCAAATGCCAACTGTTCTTTGTAAGAAATATCTTCAATTTAATTAAATATAGCAGTTAGTAATAATTTCTTTCTTTAATTAATTTTTTTTTAATTACAATTTTAAGTTATCTTAAAAGCTCGTTAAACTTATTTAATTCCATTATTGTAGCCCTGATAAAGAAAATAAAAATTTTCGAAAGCTTGGAGTAGCACAAAAGTAGTTTTATTCAACTAGCCCTCTAGGACCGATACCCCAAGATAATTATTCTGATTTTGTTGTTTAACTAGTCGGTCAAGACTACCCTTCTCCCTTTTTTTATATATATATATATATATATCTACATTTAGTACATCTAATTTTATTACTTTTGGAAATATGGCCAACCAAATTAGGTAATTAGGTAATTTTTACAGGGTCGCCATTTTGTATTAGGTCAAGGTATTGCCTTTATATTTTAGGGATAAAAAGTACCCGTCGGGGGCTTTAAAATGATATGTCATGAGACCCCCTTATTATTAGATTTTTATTCCCTAGGTGAATTCACCTTCCAATTTTCATCTGTTAATTTCACTATAAAATATAGTACCTATGCATTAATTTTATATCCCAAAGATTTAATTTTTTAAAATTGATCCATTCGGAAAATAAAGGGGGGAGGAGGGGACAATAAAGAAATGCACTGTATGTTTAGTCAAAGTCAAAGTCAAAAATCTCTTTATTCAACAAAAAAATTGTAAATACAAAGTTGAATGAATGAAGGCGTCAATGGGTAGGGATTTAAATCCTTTAATTAATACAAAATAACTTAGCCTAAGAATATTTTTATAAAAAGTAATTTACAAGACTAGGCCTATACTTGTTTTATTATAATCCTAGTTTCTACATTTCTAAACCACACAGGTTTGAAAAGAAGCTGTTTTAAAAATTTAATTTAGTTAAAACCTTTGTACATAAAAACTAAAAAAAATGGGAATAGACAAAACATAAAGATCCACAAACATTCCGAAAAGTAAAAAAATTAACAAGATCATGCATAAAAAAGACAAAATACATTTAGGTACATCAGAAGAAAAGTAAAAAATTAGGAAAAAGCAAAACACATTCATTTAAAAAAGTTGAAAAACTCATTTTGATTATATAGTTCTATTTGAACTAATTTTTTATAATTTTAATAATAAGTTTATAATAACATTTCTTAATAAAATAAAATAAGAAATCATCACTTAAAGTTTTGTTCCGTAGTTAGGAAATTTTCTGTACATTAATTTTAAAACAAGTCATTTTTAGGCTACCCTGTACATCCAACATACAGTTATTTTTTAGGAAATGTATTTTCCCATCAAGAAAAACTTTTAATAAAGAGGCACTTTCTTTTGTGAAGTTAATAATTAAAAAGTTCTTCATTTAGTAAGAACTTCCGTCATGCTGTATAAAAAAGTTACAGTTTTTTTAGTAAGTAGTAAATTATAAATAAAATTAAATTATGAATCAATATTAACTTAAGTAAAAATATCTTACTTTCATAAAATATAAAAAAATTGATTTAACTTAAAGTCACACTTAAAATGTATTCTATTAATTACAAAAATGTATTTCTTTAACTAGCACAAAAATAGCTTTAGTACAAGTAATTCCACAACATTGGCCTACCCTTAGAAAGTACCTAATTCCTAATTTTTTCTAAAAAAAAAACCTTTTTGCACAAAAAATTCGTTTTAGTAGATTTAAGGGTGCTACTTTTTATTACGTCTTGAAGGGAATTAGCTTATCATTATCACTTATTTTTTTACCTTTTTATCCAACCTTATACCGTAGGCTCTATGTTATTACTGATAAAATCTTGCACCTTAAAAAATAATAAAATTTACTTTCATAATATTTAAATATATTCTACTGATTAATGGTATCAGGTTTTTCTATATTTTTCGGTTGAAGACAATATGAATAGATTTAAAAATCTAAGCTTTTTTACCTTAAAGTTATTCTATGATGCATGATGTATCAAAGTTGGTTTAAAATTTTGGCTTTTTTATTACTTTTAAGATTTTGTGAACACTGCGTTCTTAAAAAGTCGGATTTTGAAATATCCTTGGTATAAAACGAAGGCTCTTTTAATCATTAAGAAATCTTTTTTAAAGACAAGCAAGCTTTTTTGCTTTTTTAACTTTCCATGTATATTCTCTGGTAAACTTCCCCATCTTTATTTATAGTCGTAGTTTGTTGTGTTGTCGTTTTAAACTAAATAATAGTAAAACAAATGTAATTTCTATCTGGCTTAACGTGTAAAGAGTACCTTAGAACAACAAAAATAGTGGTCTTTAAAACCAAAAGACTGACTATAATCGGGTCGCGGAATTGATTTTAAGAATTGTAAAGCCTCCACTTTATTGTCGCAAATTTGTTGGGATTTTTAAAGGTATTTTTTAAACACTTACAAACCATAAATTTGTAGTAAAAGCGAAAGCTGTATAATTAAAAACATTTTTTGCCTATCACCACTAAAAAGTTAGGAGTGCCTTTTTCATTGCATAATAAACATTTGTTTTTTTTTATTATTTAAACAACAGAAGCCAGTATCATATAAAATAGTAGTTCCATAATTAAATTAGATTTTTTTGTCTCTAAGTTATCTCAAAGACCTTACAATTTAAGTAATGACGTTGGTACACATAACTTGGATGAGCTAAATTATTTCAAAAATTTTGGACTAAAATAAAAAAAAATGTATGGAAATTATAAGGGTAATCCAAAATTTTAAAGATATTAAAAATTTGAGTAGATAGAATACAAAACTAAATAGTTAGATATAGGATTTCTGATTTAAATTATATTTATTGAGATATTAGCAAGAACTGGAAATATTCAAGATGACGGTCATGTTTTTCTTACTGGTCATATTTTTAAAGAGGTAGACTTTGTGTCAACTAGTCAACTAGAACAACACACCATGTGTCTAGCTTGTCTTAAATTTGATCTACCTTACCCTATTGTAGGATGATAGGTTTACTGTACTATTAAACTATATCTAGAAATAGCACAACTGAAACTAAATGTGGACAATGTTGTGGTATTTCTTGTACTACTATCATTTTTGAAGTGGTATTTAAAAAATATATCGTTTACCCAATAAGATTAATTTAAAGGCATTTTGTTTCTTTGCTTTTTGTAAGAGTAAGATATTTCACTTATGTTATTCTCACTCTATAATTTAAATTTAGTTTAAATTTACTATTACCTTAAAAACACGCAACACAACTTTTTTATTTTAAAAGCTATAATTAATTTTTTTATACGAAAAGATGCGCCTTTTTAGGCTATACAAATAAAGAAGGAACATTTTTTTGTACATGTATAAATAAAACAGTTATTCTATAAAATAAAAAAAATTGGCGGCTATTTTTTTCTAAATATATGGAATCGTGCGACATTTGGTATAATATTCTGGAGACTCTTACACCTCCTACACATTAAACAAAAGAATAGCTTGTCTCTAATTTGTTCAACCATAACCTATTATATATTATAATTTTCAATATTGATTTTATGGCGGAAAAATTGCAGGCTATATATAATAAGTAGATTTCTCCCTTCCAACTTTTGAATTGATTGGCATTTTTTTTATTAAAAGATTTTAGTAGGATAACATAAACAAAATTTTAGGCAAGAAAAGACAGATATAAATGTCAAACTGCGGGGTGTCTTGTGGCACATTATTTTAAAGCTCCTGTCAAGTACTTTATTACCACAGACAGAATATAAAATGGTAGGGGAACCCAAGAGGGGATTTCTAAAGTTACTACAGCGCGTCAGAAAAATATACCGAAGAATACCTTGTACCCGATTAAATACTTCTACCAAATATGAGCCCCGTATAGAGGGGCGATCTTAAAAAACAAAAATATATCCATCAGAAATTGTATTGCGCATCAGACTAAGATAGGGTGACTTAATTACATGCTAAAGACTGTATATTCCACTAATCTGGCAATTTGGGAGTGACGCAAAGAAAGCAGAGGGCTATAAAGTTGTAAAAATAACGTCTTTTTAACATGCTCTAGCGTGTTTATTTTTTTATTATTATTTAAAGAAAAAATAATTCAAGACTAACAAAAAATATATAATTTAATACGATTTGGACGATTCTCAGAAGCCGAAATAATACAAATATTTTTTTATCATACTTAAAAGTCTATAGCCGCTTAACACCCCAATGAAAAGGTATACATTATATAATTTTTTTCATCTAAGCTTTGCAACCCAATAGCTCTCTATGATGCTCAAGTAACTGCAAATTAAGCATTATGGGCTCCTCTACTAAAATAAATCAATAAGTAAATTTTTACTTACTGCAAAATGGCGGTAAATTTAAAATTACCTAAATACCTGATTTTGACTGAATTGCCATTGCCATTTCCAAAACTAATAAAGTAAGAAATACCCAATGAAGTGTTTTCTAAAAGGTATTTTAAATACATTTTTTTATAGTCATATAATATACAGGGTGCGTTATTAAAAAAATATACACTTTTTGTCCTCCTTTGTATATTATCACCCATATGACCATTAAATGGATCTTTTAAAAAGCTTTAAGAAAATACCACATTAAGTATACCTAACTATATTACTTTTGAAAATATGGCCATCCAAATCAGGTATTTAGGTAATTTTTAAAGTACCGCGATTTTGTAGTAGGTACAGATATTAAGTTTATGTTAAAGAGTATTAAAGAACTCGTCAAAAGCTTTAAAATGATATGCCACAAGACCACCCTTTTCATTTAATTTTTTTTTTAAATTGCGCCAACTCTTATTTTGACATTTATATCTGTCATTTTTTTGCCTTAAATTTGTTTAATGATGTCCTATTAAAGTCCTCAAATTTTCGTAAAAAAATCCAAACAATTTAAAAGTTAGGAGGGGATCCTGACTCTTGACAGGCACTGTAAATATCTTCTTTACGCAAGCAATAAAGTTAGTGATTTTTGGTAATTTTGGTTTTTGACAAAACTTTCGCTATATACAGTCACTTCGGAAACGTTTTCCTAAACTAATGAAAATGTAAAAATTTATTTTTATAATTATTTTATTCTGTTTATGTCATCGAGCACTTCCATTTTATTAAACGTTATATTTAAAAAGTTTGTACATTATTATACATACAAAATACCTTCCAAGCAAAATAAACCAGAACAAAAAGACAAGTGACTTTTTTTGTGTACAAATGAAGAAATACAAAAGGACTGGTAATATAGTACTATCCCCAAAAAGGACCTGTGCCCCCGAAATGATACAAAAGTAATATTAAAGTCAGACCATCAGTCCCTTAAAAATCCACAATTTGTGAGTGATCAGTTCACGTCTGGCAGCCTCGATAAGACTTTATTTTATGATTAGACTATGATTAAATAATTTTAACCGAAACCCCTCAAACTTGTGTTGTAAAAAATGTTAGGGGTTGCAACCACCTCTTACTAGGTTTTTACTTTACTTTTTTAATTTTTTTATAAAACCTAGATAAGTATAATTTTTTATATTAAATAATGTATCAATTATATATTTTTAAAATAATCCTTTAATATTTATAATAATATTGCAAAAACAGGAAGCTTTTTATAATGTAAATTATTTTTTTAAATATTTAGTAAATATTATTATTCTCGAAAAAAGTAAAATAATATTTTGTTTAAATTTATATTCCCAGAAATAAATAAACAAAAAAAAATCTGGACACTCTTTCATACATCATACTAAAAATATCGCTTGTGCACTAATTTTTTCTACCTCAACAAACATATTGCCTGTACTACTTTGTAAGCAAGTATTTATATCAATCCTCTTATTTAAACCACGCATTGCATTATATAGGGTTGAATAACTCTATTTTACCTTAAATCGTATTAGTGGAATAATAGACCAGGGATTATTGGTTTTTGGTAAGATGTAAGAGATGTCACTTATATATATTTTTGCCGATAACCCTTCAGACGGATGTACACAACAAAAATCCAGATATGCTTTATTTTAAAAAGGTCCAAAAGATTGACTAAATAAGCATAATTTTTGTACTTTAAAATTATTTTAGTAGTAAAATAATAATAAAAAAACAATTATTACTTATACATTGCATTTTAGTTAAAAAGACCCACCGGTAATTTCGATATTTGCACAGAAATAAAAAATCTAAAAAACGTCAACGACGTTGACAACAAATGTAAAAAATTTAAATGGAAAGGAGGATCGAGTGATACTTTATCTTAAATGAAATCAATTTCTCTCTTTATTGGTTTTTAGTTTTTTTAATCAATTTAGTAGTTTTCAAGAAATATTACTTTTTGTACGACCGTCCATAAAAACAATTTAAAGGCATTAAACTGCAGTTTTACGCCCTAGGGAAAGAAAATATCAAAAACGCTCGCATTTATAAATAAGGGTGTAAAATTGCAGTTTTGCGCCCTAGGGCAAAAGGGTATCAAAAACGCCTGCATTTATAAATTTATAAAACAATAGTTAAATTAAAGAATGCCTCATTTTTTTTGGTAAAACAACAGTTTATTTAATTAAACATATATTAAAAGTATACTGATTACAATTTGAAACATTAAAAGCTGGCAATTTTTTTCGTACCGGTTTTCTTTGGTGTATAATAGTAATTTATCTACAACAAAAATTTAAAAACACAACTGCAAAGATTGCTTGTATATTAATTTCAGTTGTACAAAAAATATTGTTTGAACGTCTGGTATAAAGCACTTTTAGGCCCTCAGCTTAAAAGTGCTATTTAACGCTTTTGGTACAAAAGTAACTAATAAATATCCAGGTTCCTAGAAACCTACGGAACCTTTAATTTTGAGGAAATTTGGGATACAGGGTTTTTGGCGGAAACGTTTTGTTTTCGAGATATCCATCATCAAATTTGAAATTAAAACTAATACTATTTTTACTATATTCCCCCTTCTTTTGCACACAAATCTTAATTTAAAGACAAAGGGTTACACAATATTTGATTTTCACCTTTTAAACCCCTCATGTTTACGTTTTTACATTATTTTTGCATTAAATTACATAGCTTTACTTTATGATAATGCCGCAACCATACATATACACAGGGCTTTATGGCACACTGGGATTAAAATAATTTAAAGTAAAGCTTTGCAATTTAATGCAAAAATAATATAAAATACGTTGAAAAACTGGGTTTTAAAAGGAAAGAATCAAACATTGTGTGTAGCTTTAAATCAAAAGTTATGTGCAAAAAGAAGGGGAAGTATAGTAAAAATAAGATTACTACCAATCCTAGCTCATTCAGTTTTTTTATTATTTACGAAACCAGTATCCGCAAACTTAATAATTAATTTAATTCCATATTTATGCCCCCATCGTTTTTTGCATAAGTATTTTAAGTAATCGTAAAGCAACTCTAGCACAATTTTTATTTTCGTAATATAAACCAACTATCAACTTATTTTTGAGTTGTATAAATCATTTAAACAATTTTTTTTAAAATTAAATTAAATAAGCATACAAAAACGACTATAAAAAATAAATAAAACCTAATATAAATTTAAAACTACTTATGGAATAAAATTTAAAATAAAGTCGGATAATAACGTATGCGCTATACTACTAAATGGTTATAACCAAAGAAAAAACTTTTTGAACTTTAATACCTATGTCCGATAATGTCTGAAATTTTTGACTTCATTTTTAATTTTCTTTATTCATTATTTTTAACTTTTTAGTGAGTTGTATTTATATTTTTAAAGTCCATTTCTTTTACCGTTTATTTTTTTCTTTTAAGTTTATTATTATTAATATTTAATCAGTAAACATATATTTAAAAATATTACTAGTACCTTTTTCTGTCATGTAAACTGCTCGAACAAAACGGCAACGATGCCGTAATGCTACCTCTAGTAGGTATAAATTAAGTATAAAAAGGAAATATACCCAAGACACAAAAATAAAATATACGTAATTATACAAAAAAAATATAAAGATGAGCCATTAGCTAAATGATACGAGTAACAACCCAACGTTTCTTTATTTTGTTAAAAAAAAGATTGTTAAAGTCCCTATTTTTATTTTATTTCAAATGCCCTGTACATAAATGTCACCTATCCTATTTTTAAATTATTTCCTAGTTTCTTTAATCCAATAATTTTGTAAAACACATATTTCAATTTACTTTTTAACTTTTAGCCGGTACAGTAGGTCAAAATTAATAGTTCGTTTTGAGAATCATTCCTTTTAATTTTAATTTGGCACATACTGCAGGACTGTATATATTCTTTGCGGGTCAGCAAACTATAATTCTTATTTTTAAAGATGTGTGATGTATTTTTAATCATATTACCCAAATTCCTATCTTTAAAAAAAAGTAAAGTAATATAATGTGCTTTTCAATATCCTCCAGTGACGTAACTTGAGGCATTTCCAAAACGAAAAATATTAATATTGACCCCGCAAAAATTTTATTAAAATATTACCAGTAGGGATGGAACATACTAGAATCTTAAAGAATTTAACTGATGTCTATCTACAATGCAAATGGTGCAGGGTCCATTATTAAATTCCTAATAGTTGCAGTAAATTTTGTGCCAAAGTTAATATCTTTAGAAATATACAATGCGCGTTAAAAAGACACAAATTTACAATTACATTTTTAACACCCTGTAGATTTAAAACAAAAGCAAAAATTATATGTTTATAGCAGTTTTCTTTTCATTTAATTACATTGTCTATTACGTTCATAAATATTAATATAGTCAATGTGCAGATATCGAATTTAGTGAAAATGTGCCCTTTAAAATTGGTCAGGAGAAATTTAAGTAATGCAAATTAAAAAAATGTTAAAAAGAAAATTTTTAAAAAGTAATAAAGTAATGATCAGTTTAAAGGGCATACTTTCACTAAATTCAGTATCGGCAACAGTTGGCAATATCCATCAGATTTTTAAAGAATATAATTGTACAAAAAGAAACTCAAACAATATATTTTTAAAGAAAACTAAAATTTGGGAAAAAAATTACTGCGACTATTAGGCATAACATAAGTATAATAAACTTTTTTACAGGGTGTTTTTATTTCGGGTTTTACCTCCTTTAATTCCTCCATCATCCTTTGTTTCAGGCGGCCGTTTTTAAATTAAATATTTAGATTTCCCCTTCCATTACCCAACATTTTGCTCTATTACACTTTTATTTGCACTATTTAACTAATTTTTGAAAAAATCTTATATTTTGGGACTAATTTATAAAAGTGTTATTGCATCATGACCTAAAGAAAACTAGATCATACGTATTTGAGTATTTGGCCATAACCTTTAATTTTACATAACAAAACTAATTATTATTTTAAAATAATGGTACTTTACTTATATGTATTTAGTTCTCAATTTTTTGACATACTCTGTATATCCTTGGACTTTTAACAAAACTAACAATTGTTTACACACTAAGTGAGCCATACTGTATATTTAAAATCAAAAGTTTTTTTATATGGGCAAAACCTTTTAATATAACTTATCAGCAATACAATTTAACAGCTTTCATACTAAATCATTTAAAGTAATCCTATTCAAGGATTAAACAAAATAATTATCTATTACAACGATATACACCAACCCATAATGGACGCCGATGAATTAAATAATTTCATAATACTGCTTTTCTGTATAAATAATATATTACCTTCTTATTTTACATTGTTGTCAAATACTAGCCACCAGCATCACGAAAATCAGACGTTAAGGACGCCTGGTAATCGACATACTGTAAAAAATATACTCATCAGGAATATACAGCAGCTAGCGCCCAGTCGCCTACTGAAGAGTCCGCTGAACTAAAAATATACAAAAATATAAGAAATTTACATATTTTACTACCCTGAGAGCGTCCAGCCCAAACTTTGCCAGCGCTCTAATGGGATTCCCACTAGGCTTATAGTACAGGAAAACTTCCGGGCGTCCTGACGATTTCCACAAGCCAAAAAACTAATAGTATTTTTTTGACATATTTTTATCATCTAAGCTTTGCAACCCAATAGGTCTATATGACGCTCGTGTGAATCTCCATTTAGCATTGTAAGCTCCTCTACTAATAAAAAAACAAAACGTTTTAAAGTTTAAAATCTCTATTATAGGTGGAAAAATTTAAATGCCTTTGGTTTGATGTTTTGCAGTCTTAACTAGTTGGCAAATTTTTTACTTTTTTTATAAAATTAAATTAATATTTACAAAAATAGTGCAAAAACAATAATTGAATTATGCCTTACTATATCATAAGTTTATTCTCATCGAATATTGAGCATCTTAGAAGATTTATGCATTTTTAACAGTTTTTTTTATTTATTACTATATCTGTATTATACCTGGCTATTTTTGTATTCTGGAGAATTTATTTACAAATCTTCATTTTGGTTTACGACCAATAATATTAAAGCAAATAAAAAAATCCTTTTTTAAGTGAAGAGTTATATTTAAAAAAAACAAAATGGGTATACCTTTGGTTTACCTTGGCAAAGATTAGCAAACAACAATATCGTGTTGGGTTACTGTTATTATTACTGTAATGTAATACTCACCCTAGAGACCGCTATTTAAAAGTTTTTAAATTTTTTGTTTAAAATGCTGCATGTTTTAATAGAAATAAAAAGTAAATTAAATTTGCTGCAAAAAACCTAAAATGGCATATAAATTTCTTTGTTTTTAACAACTAAATAACAAATAAAAATAAAAATGATTTAATTAATTATATTAAAAAATCCTGCTATTTTTCGTATGTCACGTAGTTTAATAATAAAAATTAAAAATTTAATCTATAGAAATGGAAGGGTTTACTATATGTTTGCATTATACATGGTGAGTTTTTTTCGATGTTTAGTACTAGGGTTTCAGAAACCACTGCAGCTACAGCAGAATTGTTAGTTTTAGAGCTTAGTTTAAAGTACTTTTTGAATAATTAAGAAAAGCTTACAAGTCACTAGATATTAAAAAAAAAACGTTTTTTTACAAAAATTCTTTTTCATTTCTAGCTTAGTTAATATTCACAATAAACAAAAAGTGTAAATAGGAAACTTGCAGATAATCATCTTTCTACTAAAAAGATAAAACTTGATATTTAATGTAGTACTCCGTTTTTGAAGTATGACATAAACTTGCATATTTTAGTGGACACCATAGTTGGCTGTGAAATTTTAGAAAAGTTTTTTTTTTAAGTATATCAATATATACTTAAATAAAAAATAACGTTGTTTGTTACATAAGAATAAGAATATTTTTAAGTCTTTTAACCATAAGTAATTTAAGTGGTTTTATTGAGAGACTTTTTTTATCTTATCCATTACCATAAACGTTTGAAATTCATTAAATAAGAAAATGCCTTTTTATAGGTTTGTGATTTTTAGAGACACTTAAAATAAGAAATAACAGATATTTACGTTTTTTTTAAAGCTCTTTAAAACGTTGATATATTTTAAACAAACTAAATTGATTAAAGTAAATACAAAAATTACCAATTAACGAGTAGGAAATGAAACTAGGTAAAAAAGTTAACGTAACTATTGAAAGCTTTTTAAAAATTTTACCAGTGTTTTCTGCTATTTCTTTATAAAATTAAATTTGTTGCTTCTCGGACACAACGCCTAAAAGGTATAGTAATAAATAGTTATTGTTACGTAAACCAATACTACTACTACCTAACTGATATTTTTAAAGCAGGCACTATAGCAAAAAAATGTTCTGATTGTAAGTAGCACATATGTTTTCAAAAACAAGTAGTATTCCAAAAAAATGAAATAAGACAAAAATTTACTTGGTATGTAAAGTTACTTATAAAAAGTCCGATATAAAGAAATTATAGATAATAGTATATTTCGAATTTGGGTCACATTGTTAAAATCTACTTTTCATAATATTATTTTACGGGTTGGATCCTTCTTTTTAAATTAATCAAAATCATATTTAAATTATTTTTCTCTTTCGCTTACTGAAGTAGATACACCTAGTCGAACGTGAACAACCGTTGGCTTGAAAAATGAGATTTAAAATATTAAGATAATTAACTTTAACCAGGTGCGGTAAGCTTTAATTTTTATATGGGTGTTAGGGCAACTGCAATATTTAAATGTTGTCACCTTATGTTTTAAAGGTACTGTTTATATCTAGAAATAATAGGCCATTTTAAAAATCGCAATCATTATTGTGGAAAATTTAATGGTTTATAAATTATGGCATTTCTTACTATTGATTTAATTTATTATTTTAGATAAACGTTGTTAAATAACAAAGAAAAATTCTAATACAAATAAAATAAAAATTCAATACAAATTTTAAAAAACCTAATTTTACTTTTAGCAACTTTAGAAAATATATTTATGAACTCAATAAGTAGAACTACCCTCGTCTTATTGGTTATAACGCAGAATACTGATGCGATTGAAAATATTTAAAAAGAACCTAATAATTAGAAACTAAAACATTGCTTGAAAACTTTTTAATTAAACAAATTGAAGTTATAACCTAAGAAGTCAAAAAGATTAAGCACAAAAATATGCAAAGGCTACCTAGTTATTCTTTAAATTTAATAATGCAAAAGTATACGATCAAAGTGTAGCAAGATTTTTAAATTTATCTGTATATTTTAACATCTCACGAAGGTCTATGCCTAAATACCAGAGTACCGTGGGTGTCGGGTTATTAGATGTTTAACCCATCGTTTTCCCCTGTTCCGTCAACGTTGTCCAAGCATTGAAACATGCAGTTATGCATTTCAAAGCACCCTTTAGACATCGCGGTAGTGCCACCAAGGACGGTATTTTTAAATAACTACTACTTTAAAGCGGGCAATGGGCTAAATATTTAATGTATGTGTGAGCATGTACTGGATGAAGCATAGTCGAATGATGTCATTAAAATCATTTACCAATATTTTTCTTATTAAAATATCGAAAAAAATAATTTGATGATGAATAAGATACTTAGGATCAAAGTCCTCTTCGTAAAAATCTACAATAAATTTGTTTATACACCAATTTTCCATTTCAAATTCCTCCAGTTTGGACAAATGTTCTTTTGTTTCGTAATAAATCTCTTTTAAATGGCATTAGTGCTATTGCCTACAATCTTAAAAAATATTTTTCTGACGTGGTATTTTTCTACAAAGGCAACGTCGTGCGTCGTCCTACGACGGTTTCGGCGGCATCGAAATCAAAGACTTGCGCAAGTTTAGGGCGGCCACTATTATCCCAGTACAACTAGCAATATACCCGGAACAAAATAGCTGAAAGCTGAGACTACTGGAAAATGCTTAAACGAGATTTTTGGCGCCCCAATCCAATATCAAATTAAGATCCTGTGAGAAATATCTGCATCGCCCTGCGTTTGCTTTCCAAGTCGGGTTGAGAGATTGGTTTGAGAACCTGACAACTGGAGTAAAGGGTACTATCGTAAGCATAACTATTAATGGGATTGCTTGTGGAAGAAAGAAGGTCGTTGATGTGAAGAAGCAACAAAGTTGGTGCTAGTACTGAACCCTAAGGCACTCCAGCATTAATTTTGTAAAAGCTTGAAGAGTGGCCATCAACAATGACTGATATTCGTCGATTAGAAAGATAACTGGAAAGCCAGTTGGAAGACCGTAGGAGGGAAGTTTATTGAGAAGTGCGTCATGCTAGACCTGGTCGAAAGCTTTATATATATCAAGAGCAACGATTATGTAGAATTAAATTTAAAAAAATACAAATAAAAAAGTTTAAGTTTGTTGCATACTTAATGGGCCATACTGTATATGTAAAATCAAAAGTGCAGAATTTTAATGGGTAGACTTTTTAATTTACCTCATTAACAATACAATCCAACAGGTTTTATACTAATTTATTCACTGTTGGAGGAGTCCGCAGTGTAAACCCTCAGGCGCTCCACTATAGGTCGAGCAAGAGCAAAAAGTATTTGATTTTCTGTCATTTTTATTATTATTATTTTTTAATTTAGTATTTCTTGTATATTTTTGGCTGAAGCTTTACCGGGCCTTAACAAATAAATGGTATTTTTGATTTTTACCTTGCTTATAAGTATCACAGTAAGATAGGATATTTTATTAAGAAAAAAAACTTTTTTTTACCAAATTAAATTCCGAAAGTTAACGAGTGTTGAAATAAATCTTTTAAGGTTTTAAAAAGGACCGAAGAAGTTTTAATTAAACCTCAGAATGAAACATGTTAATTAAAAAATGTTGACGCGTTGGCATCACAATTTTCCAGATGTTCTTATTGTAAATGGCCTATGCTGGTTTGGGAACTTTTTTTTAGCTCCTAAAATCAAGAAGAAATATTTATGCATTTTTTCCAGGCGACCAATCCAATAAAAAAAGGGTCAAAGGGTCAAAGGAGCTAAAATTTTATTGGGTGCCCAAACAAGAAAACATCTTCTAAATACCACCATTGACATTAGTAAGCCAATTAATCCGTGGTACTTTTAGGGGATAATATCGCTTTTATTTAATTTATAAACAAGGTACAATTTAGAAATTAAATTTATTTCTTGAAGCCTGACCAGTAAAGTTGCTTGGCCAATTAAAATTTTAGCCATGTCTAAATCTTAAAAAATTCAAAATCGACAAAAAGCTAAATATTTTGTCTCATGGTATTTTGGCGACAAATTTTTGATGGCCTGGTTTAGAAAACATCGACTTGCTAAGGACCTTAACCGATTACGAATTTATAAAATTATTAACAGCCCGTCCAACACCTAATTTCAATTTGATTTGACCTGCCTATCACTTTCATCATATTCTGCCAAAAACCATTACTTTAGAGTAAATGTACAGATTCAATAATCGTTAGGAAATGACAAAAAACAATTTTATAACGAGTTTACATTGATGTCTCAGAGAGAGTAGTCGTGGTTTGCGCCCCCTGCAAATATTTATTGGTTGAGCTGGACAAACAATGCAAATATATTTGTTTTTCCAAAGGTCGAAAACATTTGATAAAAAATGTAGATAAAATTAATATGCTCACCTCAGAAGTCAATTAATTATTATAATGTGTTTATATCCTTTTTGCTCACATACATATTTATTGCATTTTTCATTATTTTTTCAACTCTTTGTTCTGTTGTCTTGTATTATTATAAGTACTGTAAATGAATAAAATCTATAACCTATATATACAGGTTCAGTTAAATAATATAACACATAGGCAATGTAAATAAAAGAGACAATTTAACTAAATACCAGCATGTAAACAGGTGTGAATTGTAGTGCTTGTTTTGTTATTCTATTGCCGGCAGATGAACCAACACGCATGGCTCATATTGTATGTACATGTAGAAATGTTTCTCACAATATTACTTTCCGCTAGTCTAAAATATTTAGTATAATAAACATTTTTTATTGTTTGGGTACAAATATGGGTATATTTGTTAGAATTTAATAATAATAGTACGTAGTGGTAGCAAAAAATACGACCATTTTGATTTCTTTCTTTTTTATATCGATATTATTGTACAAAGAAAGGTATTTAACTGTAATTTCTTTACTTTATTTGTTATATAGGAACACAAATAGGTTTTGTTTTAAATGCAGGTAATTCAGGAATTATATAATGCCGCAGATTGCGTATACAGAGAGTCCCAGGAAGAAGTAAATAAATCATTGCAAGGTCTGTTAGATAATTCTAATAATTTTAATATTTTTGCATGAACATAAGAAGTATTAAAAAAAAATTGAAGAGTTGCAATTACTCTTAAGTTGTTCATAGAATATTTATGATATAATTGTATTAACAGAAACATAGCACATACAATCAGAAGTTTTTGAAATTCCAGGTTACAAATTCTTTTATAATCCCGCTACCTTTAATTAAAATGATGAAGTAGTTATAATCATCAAAACCAATTTAGCCATTAAAATCAAACATATAAAATACAATGAAGTCACATTTAGTAGGATTAATTTCTGAGAATGTATCTAACATTACTAAATATTGTAATTTTGACGTAAATATATTTACAGATATTACCTAATTTAAATATATTGGAAAAAAATAATCAAATAATAATCGATTACATAAATACACTATGCGAAAAGGGTTTTTATCCACAAATTAATAAATGTACTAAGAAAACTTATAATTCAGAAAGTTGTATAGACCATGCCTTTTTCAGTTCCAAACTAGATATTTGTAAGAAGTCCTTTGTTATTGAATCTGATGTTACAGATCATTATCCGATTGTTTTAAGTCTTGGTTTTAAAAAGTGCCTAAACCTAAACCTCAAAATAATAATACTTTGAGAGGATTAATTATTGTTCGCTCATGAACTATTTAAAGGAAGAATCGTGGACAGATGTTTTAATGGATATGAACTGCAATACAACGGCAAAAAATTCATAAACAAATTTACCTATTTAATTAATAATTAATGTACAAAAAAGCATACAATAAACTCTAAAAGTAAAAATAATAAATTGTGGATAAATAATACTATTTTAAACTTAATAAAAACTCGGGATAATTTAAAAAACAAACACTTAAAGATCCAAATAACTTGCACTTAAAAGAAATATATAAAAATATAGAAATTCGGTAACAAAGCAAATTAGGCAAACTAAAGATGAATATTATAAAAATAAAATAACGGAGGCCGAAAATAATCAAAAAATAGTTTGGAAAATTATAAACGAATCAACAAATACAAAAAGAATAATAATTCTATCAATCAGATTTAAATAAATAACGAAATTGAGACTAATGCACTAAAAATTTGCAATCATTTTAATACTTATTTTTTAAGTATCGGAAGTACAATGGCAAATACCATAATAAATAAAAATAAAAACCAATGCATTACTCGTGTACCAGATAAACAAATAAATCAAACAATTTTCTTAAATCCGATCTCTGAAAAAGACGTGTCAAATTATATTGGCAGTCTAAAAAATAGTGCCTCGCCAGGTTTGGATGGTATAAAAACAGAAATACTTAAACTTACTCAAAACAATATTATTAAACCAATTGCACATTTTATAAATCTTATGTACTTACAGGACAAATTTCCAAAAAATTTTAAGGAAACAATAGTTACCCCAATTTATAAATCAGGCGACCTTCTATTGGTTACAAACCATCGTCCGATCTCTAAAATCAGCAATGTAGCTAAAATTTGCGAAAAAAGCCTAAATGATAGATTTATTACGCACTTAAATAAATATAACATAATAAATATCGGGCAGTACGGTTTTAAAAGAAAAACTCCAATAGTAAATGCAATGTATGACGTAACTTCATATCTTCATAAATCATTTAATAGTGGAAAGAAGCCTTTGGTTGTCTTCTTAGATCTGGCAAAGGCTTTTGACACTGTTCATCATAAGACTCTGGTAGAAAAGTCTTGTGATGCAAATTAAACTCGATAAAATGTTATTATAGAAACTTAAGTACTTCGTGTTTTGAAGGCCTGTCGCGAAATGATATGTCACTCATTCGTCCGGTATGTACCGGTGGCCAGCTTTAAGTTAAAGTAATACTAGAATCATATCAAAGATGGCAGCACCGGTCGGAAAGCATTATATCTGTACACAGATATGTTATTGCATTTACCTCGTTATTGCAAAAGCCCCACTTTACCCTGGTCGTTGTCTACACCCTCCAGAAATACAACATTTGCATCTTGATGCAGATCATCCCTTTATTTTATATATATTAATGACAATTTGATGCAAAAACTATCAAAATCGACAGAAAAACGTAAACCAATAGGTTATGATTTAAACTTGCGAATAATTTTCACTCGTTGCGAGCGGTAACGACCGCTCGCAACGCGCGGTATTCGGGGGTGGCAGGTAATATTGTACAGGATTATTTGTCCGAGAGATATCAGTTAGTCTCAATAGGCGGGGAAAAGAGCTGCAGATCCTTAATAACATTTGGAGTCCCTCAGGGGACCGTCTTAGGTCCCTTATTATTTCAAATCTATCTTAATGATATATTTAATAACGATATTCCAGGGAAAAGAGTGGCGTACGCTGATGATACCGTGTTGCTTTTTACAGGAAATGATTGGGATGAAGTAAAACAAAAAGCGGAAATAGGTTTAAATAAAATAGGTCGATGGTTGGAACATAATTTACTAACTCTTAACACTTCTAAAACAAAATTTATTACTTTCTTACTTACACCACAAAGTCAGCCACATCTTCATACTGTTACTATGCATTATTATGATAATATTGGTATATGTACTAATTGCAAGGAATGTATAGAGCGAGTAAAAAGTGTTAAATACTTGGGTATAATAATAGATAATTTACTAAAATGGAATAGAGCGAGTAAAAATTCTTAAATACTTGGGTATAATAATAGATAATTTACTAAAATGGAATAAACATATTAAAATAATAGTTAATAAATTACGTAAACTTATATATAAATTTTATCAACTTCGCCAGTTTCTAAACTTAAAACAATTGAAATCAATTTACTTTGCCCTTGTAGAATCAGCTATAAATTATGACATTCCTGGGGGGGAGCGTATGCTACTACATTATATCCTCTAGTCGTCTCTTAAAAACAAATACTAAAAGTTATATACCAGAAATCGAGATTATTTTAATCAAAACGTCTATTCAAAGAATTGGATGTGTTTGATGTTAGGGGACAATATATATGTTCAGTATTAAATTTTATTAAGGTCACAAAAACAAAGCATGAGCCGATAACACATGCCTACTAGATCAAATGTTAAAAAAAACTTCCGATGGCAAACAGTTCTGCGTATGAAAATTGTATAGATTTTGCTAGTATAAAATTGTATAATTATTTGACTCCTACAATATGTCAAATAACAAATATAGCAAGGTTTAAGAAAGTAATTAAGAACTATGTCAAAATAAATATTAATTATCTTAAAAAACTACTAAAACTACTAAATTAAGACACTCTATTTCCGCCTTCTGAAGTATATTTTAATCTTATAGACTCGATCCTGTTTGATTTTATTATTGTTATTTTTTAATTTTAATTTTTTTCTCTTTAATATATTGTATAATTTCTAACTTTTCTTTAGTACACATCTCTGTTTCATTTTGCATATACAGGAGTTGTGGTTCATTTAGAGCACCGATAGCCTCCTTAAGGGCTTAGGTGCATTAAATTAAGTGTGGATATGTATATGTATACTGTTTCAAATAAAAATC